>VDFB02098214.1:87847-111123 GCA_007258455.2 Sequoia sempervirens | reverse complement strand
GCCATGGAGGGGTGGTAGGCTCAGGCCACTTATAAGCTCTGTCGACTCTCCCCAATAAGTTAAGTGTCTTCTAAGGTGATAATGTGGGTAGAGAAAGCAAGTACAAGTGTTTCCACTAAGCACGCCACTCTGAGGATGGAATAGTCTTATCTGGACATTCAACTCGAAGCCAAGGGTGGGTTGTCCTAATGGGATGCTTGTGCCCTTGGGCTTAGATGGATAGCTTCGGACATATCTACCCATGCCACTCCTCATCTGTCTTTCATTATTACTTTTGTGATTATGCTTATATTTTGGATATCTAGATATTAATGCTAACAAATATGTTGTTAATATGGCGAATACAGGATTTCAATCTAGGGTTATTGCATTAGGAGAAGATTCATTTGGAAAGGAGAAACCCTAAACCTAATCAACAAGAGAATTCTAGGGCAAGGCTGGGTAAGGGACATTACATTAGGGGTCAAGAAAGAGTAGCCCAACGTGCTCAAGAGATTAATCAACAACTAGCACAATTGGTACAGAGATTGGATAGTTTGGGGCAAGGAAATGACATGGGACAGCATAGAGAAGCCAACCAACAGAATGGGGCAGCCATGGCTAGGCCTCTTATGCCTATATTTCCACCAAGAGTAGAGGCACAACCCAATTAAGAGCTTACCTTAGTTGAGATGTAGAACCAATTTAGACAAGATTGGATGGATGCAGGGTCTAGTTTCCAACATGATATATCACTTCAGGATTATATGGATCTCAGGATGAGGCATACACCCAAAAAGGGCAATAGAGAGCAGAATAATGATCTTCGTAGAAAAGTAGGGAAACTCAATCTTCCTTACTTTGATGGGTCAGGAAATATTTCAACGAGAGCTTGGGTCCAAAAGTTGGACACTTATTTCACTTTTAATCCCATGCCTAAATTAGAGTCAATACAATATGCTTCCATTCACTTAGATGGGGTTGCTCATGAGTGGTGACACCATGGGATTATCGCTACTAGACATGCTCAATTACCTCCTATGTAGAGTTCACAGAAAAATTGATAGAGAGATTCGATAATAAGTGCCCAGAACTTCACTTTAAAGAGTTAGCACAGCTAAAACTATTGGGGACAGTGGATGCCTATGTTGTAGATTTTCAAAGATTGTCAGTTTTGGTAACGGATATATCCGAGAGGAGGCTTGTAGTGTTTTTCATTGATGGGTTATCTAATCCTCTTAAGGGTTGGATTAAAGCTTTTAACCCACCTTCTCTACAAGAGGCAATCAAAAAAGCGAGGGATATGGAGTCTTCCACTACTAAGAATCAATTCCCACCTAAGGCCTACCCACATGATAGAGATAAGAAACATGACAAGAAGGAGAACATTCAGCCCAATGAAACCCCTTCTAAGATTGTGGAAGAAGACCACAGAAAGGAGGTAAGGAAGAGGATTCTTTGCTTTACTTGCAAAGAACCATGGGCCCCAGGACATAGTGCTTGGAAAAGGGGAAGAATCGTCAAATAGAAGCATATTCAGTTGATGGATCAGAATAAGAAAAATCAAACCAGCAAGCTGAAAAGGAGGAAAGTGATGAGGATAGTTCAAAAGAAGATCCTGGAAAGAAGAAAGAAAGTAGCGGTACATTAGCTAGGCTCTCTAGTCTTCAAAGAAGTAATTCATCCAAACTCAAGGCATGGTTAAAAGGGAAGCAAATTGTTGCTCTTCTTGATACAGGTGTTAGGCATAACTCGATTGATGAAGACATTGTAGCACAACATGGGCTCAAAACAAAAAAATTTGAAGGATTGAGAGTTGTGGTTGCTAATGGTCACATAATGTCTTGTGTAAGGAAGATTCCATAGTTGAGACTCCAACTAAACCACTACAAGGTGAATGATGACTTTCATGTTGTTAACACAAGAGGCACAAATATTGTTTTGGGAATGCATTGGCTTCGCTCCTTAGGGGAGATCACCTTGAACCTAAAATCACTGGAGTGAAATTTCGAGAGGGTGATAGGACAGTGGTGTTGAGGGGAATGACCCAAGAGGGATATAGGGCTGCCACATGCAAGTTCATGCAGGGAGAGTCCAATCATGATTGAGGATTAGAACCCAAGCAAGAAGGTAAAGACACTTTCCAAGTTTTTGATAATCCTTTCATTGACATGGACGTGGAAATGGCATTTCATAACCCTCTTTTTGAGTTTCATATTGATAGTTTTGGGGAAGAACAATCTTTCATTGATGGCTTGCTTGCTAAGGTGGATAAGGATGGGTTAAATCATTATGGCTTGCGGGTTGACCTTGTGGATCCACCACAAGGGAAGGAGTACTATTGTAACCTTGAGGTTAATAGGGTGGAGAGCCTTAGCATTGAGACTTCATAAATCACCAAATATTCCTTGGATGAAATTCACATGTTGATCAGAGTAGTGCAGCCTCAACGTAGTGGTGCCATTTTAGAGGAAAGTATCTATGCCCAGGATCATCAACGTGTGTTATTGGATACAAATGGTGATGGAAAAAGCATACCATGGGTGCTTGTGGACCAAAAAGAAAAAAAATATGCTGCTGTTGCCCCTTTATACAGTCACCTTATGAGTCCATTTGTGTTAACGCAAGTGGATTGGAGAGAGATTTTGAGCAAAATTTGGAGTTCTACTTGGTTGATGATTTTTCGAAAGATGTTTATTGCTATGATCGAGATCAGATTTTCCTTTGGGGTTGAAGATTTTCAGTGTTGCAGTTGCTGCTCGTATTCCTGGGAGCTGATTTTATAAAAATCTGAACACGAGTTGTTGATTTCAGACTTGGACAGCCGCAAGAATTCACCTTTTCTATCCATTCAGCCTCTTGACAAGGTCAGTTTTGGGCTCCATATGGAGGGAATGATATGATTGGCTAACCAAGTTCAATGTTGGATGGGAATTCTAGTAGAAAACAGTTGTTATTTCTTACTTCCAACTTGCATTCATGGTTGGAATAGCAAATCACCTCACAATTATAGGACTCTTAGGCTGATTTGGGACCCTAGGATCTCATTTGGTTTCAATGTGGATCAACTTGTTTTGGAGCTTTGATGGCATTGTTTGAGGACAAGCAATCTTTGGGAAGGGAGGATTGTAATGTCCCCATTTTCGGTGTCCTTATTCAAGCTAGTTTGGTTTTGACTCACTTACTATTTCTAGTAAGTACTATATTTAGTAACTGGTCCTGCCAACAGTGCAGTGCAGGGTTTCTTGTTTGGGTTGTGCGGTAGTTGTCAAGTGGACTCTAATGTTATGTGCCAGTTTGTTGATTTGGAGTATTTACTATTTTTAGCAGTTGCTATAAATAGTAAGTCTATTTTCGGTAACTGGTCCTGGCCTAGGCTACTTCAGCAATATCTATTTCCAATTTGGGCATTGGCATGGCTAAGGTTTGATTTAATTATTATTTGTATTTCTCACTTAAGTTATTTTAATAAAGTTTCTTAAACTTGAGTGAAGGGGTCAGGGGGTCATGCAAAAAGTACCTAATGCAATAACTTAACGTTGTTTTAGAAGGCAACAAAAGCAAAATAGTTTCCTTATGAGCATAGACATAGACATACAAGGGAGGTATTTTGATTATTTTAATAAAAAGCTCATGTGAAGAGGGGCGTTGCTTTTGGAGGGAAAGCAAATTTGAAATTAGGTTGCCCTAATTCCTTCTTGGCTCTATAAAGCTTCATTTTGGGGCCTCATTTGCATATCATTGATTTGACAACTTAACAGGATGCTGTTGGATTATTTTCAGAATATTGCTGCTGTGTGTTAAGGACAAAAACCCTCATCATTGGAGCTGGTTTCGATGGTGAGAAATCCACCCTAGCTGGATTTGGAGTGGTTCTATCTCAGGAATCACCTAGGGCTTCAGGCTTTGATGATTTACAGTATTTTGGGAGTGAAAAGATGAAGATTTTCAAGTATTTTTGAAGTGGGTTTTTGATATTTGGTGTGTTGAGTTATTGGCTTCATTTTGGTTTGGGTTTGGTGGTGATTCAGGGCATTTTTCAGATGTCTGAAGCTATTTCTTGAAGTTCTGGAAATTATCTTTTACAGAAGCAGAAAATTGTAAAAGGTTCGTAACTCCATTTTGGCTTGAGGTATCATTCTGGGTATTGCTTCATTGGAAGCCTCTCTTCAAGGCGTCCCATTTCATGCCTAAGGTCAAATTTATTGATTTTAATCTGAATTTCTAGAGGGGGCCACCCAGCCAAGGAAGGCCGTACAATTTGGGGTTTTGGGCACCTTGACCTGCTGTTGTATAGGTCACTGTTGCTGCCCTTGCTGGAGTGCATGAAGCTGATTAATGGCGCTGGTTATCAAGGAGTTCATTGGCTGTCTCTTTGGTAATGAATGATGCAAAACTGAAGTGATTATGCTAATGATTTAAGCTTATACCAGGTCTGAACTGTTAATAATCAGGTCTGATATATGTTTGTTAAAGTCTGATTTTCAAGATGTTATCAAATACTCTTTTAATGAAGTGATTTCCTATTTGAAATGCAAAGTTCTTTTCCAGTTTTCCTTCTTTATGTTATTAATATCATGCATGCAATGAATCCTATGAATGATACATGAAAACAAACACAAAACCATCAGCAAACAGTGCAAACAGCAAACAGAGATATTCTCAAAAAAAAATCAATCAGGGGGGACCATTACAGCACATCCCAAAAACAATTCTAAAACCCATGGAAATGTCTCAAGACAAGCAAGGACATCAATGGCATCCCTCTCGCCATCTCAAGGATGGCTAGCCATCCCCTATTAGTAAACAACATTTAGACAGAAAATCCTAGATGCACTGCACCGTGAGAGTCTAGATCATCTCAATACAGGCCCAATCAATAGATCCCAAGCTAGGCCTCCAAACCTCAAACCCATACAAGACTATAGCTTATGGTATCAAAAAGACGTATCTTTAAAGGGATATCTTGGAAGTGTATCTAGAAACACTGGCATTCCAATACAAAGAAACAAGCATGCCCCTTGCAAAAATGTGAATGTGAGGCAAGCTTCATGCTAAAGGAGGGACCAAAAAATTGGACCCCCAAGTATGTGTAAGTTAATGTGTTCTCCAAAATTGCACCTTCATAAGAGAACTGGAATTCAAAAATAAAATGTTGAAAATTGTGACCTTAATATTACTAAGGTTGACCACAAGCTGGCAAAGTTCACAAAACTGAGCAAGGGCATCAAGTTGCCATTGTAACACTTCGAGAAAATGAGAGAGGAGAACAACATCATCAGCAAAAAGTTGAATGATGATAACCAGCTCATGTAAAAATGCAACCATCATCCGTATGAGTATGTTGCCAAAGAAACTCCTCCAACTTGTCAACGTAAATTATAAAAAGGATTGAGCAGAGGGGACACCCTTGTTTGAACTTTGATCCCAATTGTACTCCTCACAAAGTCAAAGAGACAGTGTGAGGTACAAAACTACCTAATAATTGTCTCATAGAGCATCCAAGCAGCAATAATGAGAGAATTGAAAATGCCAACATCTTCCATCCTCTGGGAAAGCAAGTGCCTAGAAATATAGTCAAAGGCCTTCTTGAAATATATGAAACAACAAAGGATTGTGTAAGAGTGGTGGCAAGCTTCCTCAATAATAGCCCACAACGTAAAGATGTAGTCAACAATTTGATAATCTCCCTTGAAGCCAATGTAATGTCCCCTTTCTAACGGAACACTTTATCCTAAATCTTGCATCCAAAGTAATCCTCAAAGAGACATTAGAATCATTAGAGATCAATAAATTTTAGAAATAATATCTAATTACATCAAAGATGATACGATGTCTTGTGATTTATAAAGGGATTTCTTCCGTTAGTTACCATGAATGATCCTTTGTGATATATAAATTATCTTTCAAGATCCCATAGGTGGAATCCTCCTATACTACTTATCATGATGGTGAATGAATAAAAATCATTATTTCTTATTAGACTCGATAATTGCTACAAGGATAATCATAAACGATATGTTATGTATATATTATCTCGTATATTTAAATGTATCTAAATATAAGCACAAGTCATAATATACTTGAATATCCTTATGAGTGTCGACTAAGAGATAGAATAACGATCTACTTCCCCACTATTATTACCTTCCATTTGTATAAGGAATGAGGAACTTTAATTGGAAATACTTATCTTACTTCTGAGCGGAACCCAGAGACAACCCTTCCTTTCAAAAATGTTTGCGTTCCTCTTATTTCTTCCAAGACTTAACCATGCCCCCAGGTCGAGTATGATCTGTGTACAGCAGGTATCGAAACTTCTAATTATCTGTATGGCTATTAAATAAATTATTGATCACAGCAAGTTATTGTTGTACGCGAGCCTTCCTTTGGCGTCCAGGACACAGTATCAACGTTAGTATATATATATATATATCAAGCGGCTGGAAATGGTCCCCTGGCCTCCGCATTCCATTCACGACCTCATATGTGGCCAGATGGCAATGATTATGTGAATGGGCACCGTTCAGGATTTATCCCAATGTCTAGCATAAGATAGGACCTCCAGTATATGCGTGCAAACTATGGATTTAATTCCCGACGCGTTTTTTGGAAGATCTCGCGAAATATAAGCGTCAACAAATACCAATACTAGCGATGCTCCCCAGAGACTGTAACGTCTTGAACGCAGAATACCCTATAATGAATCAAAAGCCAATGATTCGCGCGTAGAAGGCTTCCAGCGGCCTACGATTTCCCCTTTGACTATTTACAAAGTTTACGCCTTATATTTTAATGTTCCTCCATACCCTTAGCCTCTTGACTGTCCTCCTTTTAAATCCATTTACCTAAACTCCAATAAAGAGAGACGACTTTTCGAATAGAAGCGTCTTTTGCTAACAATATTAATCACTGGCTAATATGAATATTAAATATTATTCATTTATTTATTTATTCAATATTAGTTATTCTTTATATACCTATTTATTTTGTATTAATAATTACAAGATTTATTTTATGATATATATATATATATATTTTATTCTTCATAATACCATGATAATTGTAATATTATTATTAGTTCAATATTTAGAATATTTACAGTAATATTGTATCTAATATCTATGATAAAGATATTATTATTATATTGATAATTATAGCATTATTTATAATCATAATATTGTTTCTTTTAACAATTATAATTATAATGTCAATTAAATTAATAATTTTGAGATTATGCTTTTGTTGACTAGAAGGCACAAATTACGGGGACATGACAAGCCGCCCCACCCAGGATTGCTTGTCCTCAAGCAATCTCAAACTTGAATTATGACTAATCAATTAAGAAAGTTAACATGCCGAAACACTCATGTTCACAATGCATCAATTACATCAGACATAGGGAAGATATTTCAGACATGAAACAATCAACGATGTACCAAAGTTACACATATAAACACTTATGTTGAATACACTCCATACATGGAGCAAACTGTCACAAGGTATGCACATAAGACATTGTAAGTCACAATCACCACAGTAATGCAGCCAGTAACATACGAAGCATGAGAAAACATACATAAGTTTTGTTACAAAGCATATTAATAAGGTTCTCATGTATGAAGGGACTTGACAAATATGAATTAATCACATAAGCTTTTCATGAAATAATCGTGTTGAGGCGCACCAAACAATCACTCGCAAGATAAGATACAAATATTTCGGAAACACAAGTAAGGCACGTTGTTGCACTCAAATAAGTCTACATGTTCAATTAAAGCATACAAAAAATATAAATCACGCATTACAGAAGTATACACACGTAGTAATCTTGCTAACGTACATTAGGCCTAAGGCAAGCATGAGGCACACTCATTAGGATATGAATCATACATTTGAACACATGAAGGCATTAGAGCATGAAGTACAAGCCTGGACCATACACCAACATGGAACATAGTCTTGAATACATAAAGCATGAAGTACTCACACTTGAATACATAAAGCATGGGTATACTTGCCAATCACGAGGATGCACGAGAGTGGAGTAGACATGTTGAAAACACACCATTTATGAATGACACATCATAAAGTTATCCATAGATCAGTCATGTAGACTTTATAGTAATCATAGATACAACACAGGAAGCAAGCATGATCACAGATTACATCCGAAGCATACAAATGCATGAAATACGAGCACTTGTAAATACATGGAGTAAGGCACACCAGGTGAGACATATAGAAAGACATGACGTAAGACACACACAATGTAAGACAAGTACACACCAAGCATTGATCAATAAATTACACACAAAGTATGTAAATCATGTAATTATACTTTAGGAGAAGAAATACACTTGAATATACACATAAGCCATAAAGCATGCACTCGAATACACAATTTCTAGGTATACATTTGAATATACATAAGTCACATGGTACAATCTTGAATACAATTAAGCAGACATAAGCCACAACTATATATTTGAATATGCTTGAATAAGAGCTTGTAGTACATACGTAGAGCGTATAAACCCAATCGATGTATTCAATCCAAACATACTCATACATAGAGAAATTACTTAAAACATGAATATATATATAGAGCGTTCAAGTATACACAAATTTACTTCTACGCATGGAAATAAAGTTCTTGATAAAAATACACCTGAGATGCATGAAGTGTAATCATGGGCTTGGATTTCAGAAGATAATTAGGGACACTCAAGCATACAACATGAAGAATAATGAAATGATCATACATAGTAGAATGCTTGCAGATACACTCAAAAAATACAAACAACATATACTTACGAATGGAGTAGTCATGTATTAAAGTACATCAGTCATGAAGTGGATAAGTAGGATACTAAGCATGTCCATATATACCATGAAACAAAAACATCATAATATCATGAAGTATATGCACGAGTGCATGAAGTCACAAAGCATATGCATGAAAACATGTAAGTCATACTTGAATACAAGTCACAACAGATACAAGGTCATAGAGTACACACTTGAATGCATCGTCATGAAGTAAACAAGATGCTAACCAAGAAACAAAAACACCCAAATATATCGTCATGAAGGGAACACTTGAATTCAAATCCACAGAGTATACAAAGGTGGCGAGTATACACTCGCATACAGATACATTGTAAATATGCACTCAAATATTAACACAAGATCATATACACTCAAATATAGTCATAAGTCAACTCAATCATATAATATACACGCAAATACAAATGCAGTCATAGAGTATACACCCACTTGCAAATTCAACCATAATTCATATAGTATACACTCAAATACAAATTCAATCACAGTTATAGGATGTACAATCCATTACAAATACACTTGAATGAAGTATGTTGTCAGACAATCGAGAAGGTGGATTTGGTGTATCCCATACTACACCATGGACCCATCCTCCTTCCCAAGGTCATCGAGTATACCCATAAACATGAAGAAGACACACGAATACATATAATGCACAAGCATTCACATGAACATCTGTTATGAACCATTCAATTTGTAGATTTCTAAGCAACTAAATAGATATTAAAACACCCCAAGTTATTTTCGCTCATCCAATTCAAAAGAGGTAAGAGTGGACCACGCACAAGGATGCCCTTAGCGCCTCTCTTCTCAGCCCGAAGGTAGTCAATAAACGCTTGTTGTATTGACTCCCTCGGCCCTCCCGGGTAGACCCGCAGTCATCCAAGAGGGTGGCCTACCTCGAAGAGATCCTAGTACCTGCTCTCCTTCAGGGCGTCCAATCCTCCTCCCCTATGATCGGATTGAAACAAAATGATAATTTGGTGATGGGTACACACACAGTCCATGCGATAGTTTGGAGGAAGGATTCCCATAGGAGGCCCTTAGAGCACTCCCTTCTTAGCCCGAGAGCGGCCAACCAACACCCGTGGAAATGACCCCCTCGGCCCTCGTTGGCAGACCTGCAGTCATCCAATGAGGGTGGTCTAATATGAAGGGGCTCTAGTATTGGCTCAACCTATCGGTTCCATCCCCAACCAACTACATGATGGTTGATACAAACGATTGCATCTTACCTTATTACAAAACACAATTACAACATGCTATGGGGATTCATGAATTCATTAAAATATTAATAATCTATTTATCATATACATTATCCCTTAAATCTATTAATCACCAATCTTTTATCGATCATTTATAACACGTTTAACAGATATTATTTTCCAACTATATAAAGGTATTTGCTAATTTAGGGCTATGAAAATACGCACCTAAAACTTACCACTTTGTTCTGTAAAAGCCCCCATCCAACGATGCCGCCTTCTTATGCTTTGTCGAAATAGAATGGTAGATTATCATAACATCATTAGTTGTCTAATTCAAAATAACATATTAGCCATGCATTCCCAAAATGACTATAATAAATTACATCAATTAGATAAATATTATTATGCATAAATTGTATTTATTAATCGCCTATTATGTACTCATCAATCATTATATATTAAGTATATTTATCAATGATATTTAGATATGCCTATTCATCACCAATTTAATCTCCCTATTTATTTATTTATTTATTACCAAACAATATCATTGTTCTTATTTAAATCTCATAATTTGCATTTATCTTACTAGAAGAGAAATTATATTCAATGGTTACAACCATACCTGATCTGCATGAGTCAGAGTGTTTCTTTATGTTTATAGAATATACCTTTGTCCTGGTAAGTTTGCATACACCATTTTCACAGGATGGCAGAACCGATGCTCTGATACCACTTGTAATGTCCCCTTTCTAACGGAACACTTTATCCTAAATCTTGCATCCAAAGTAATCCTCAAAGAGACATTAGAATCATTAGAGATCAATAAATTTTAGAAATAATATCTAATTACATCAAAGATGATACGATGTCTTGTGATTTATAAAGGGATTTCTTCCGTTAGTTACCATGAATGATCCTTTGTGATATATAAATTATCTTTCAAGATCCCATAGGTGGAATCCTCCTATACTACTTATCATGATGGTGAATGAATAAAAATCATTATTTCTTATTAGACTCGATAATTGCTACAAGGATAATCATAAACGATATGTTATGTATATATTATCTCGTATATTTAAATGTATCTAAATATAAGCACAAGTCATAATATACTTGAATATCCTTATGAGTGGCTTCACTAAGAGATAGAATAACGACATCTACTTCCCAACTATTATTACCTTCCATTTGTATAAGGAATGAGGAACTTTAATTGGAAATACTTTATCTTACTTCTCTCCGAGCGGAACCCGAGACAACCTTCCTTTCAAAAGGTTTATGCTCTCTTATTTCTTCCAAGACTTAAATCCATGCCCCCGTGCCTAGCAGGTATGATCCGTAATGCCAGGGTCAAACTTCTAATTATCCTGTATGGCTATTAAATAAATTATTGATCACAAAGAAGTTATTGTTGTAACGCGAGCCTTCCCTTTACGCCTGTGACACAAGATCAACGTTAGTATATATATATATAGCATCGTTGCTGAAATGGTCCCTCGGCTCCTCGTGATTCCATTCAATGCACCTCATATGTGGGCCGATGGCAATGATTATGCAATTGGCAATCGCTCGTAGATTTGTCCCGAATACCAGCGAGGTAGGACCTCCAAAAGATAAGGCAGTAAATCCATGGATTTAATTCCCCACGCTATGAAGATCTCACAAATATAAGGCCAACAAATACTAATACTAGCGATGTTCTCAGAGACTCAGAATCGCCTTGAACGTTGTATCACCCTATAAATGAATCAAAAGCCACTGATTCTCACAGAAGTTAGTTTCCAAATGCCTACCATTTCCCTAGACTATTTACAAGTTTAATACTTTATATTTTAATGTTCCATACCCTTAGCCTCTGACCGTCTCTCCTTAAATCCATTTACTCAAACTCCACAGAGACGACTTTTCTAATAGAAGCGCCTTTTGCTAACAATATTAATCATCAAGCAATATGAATATTAAATATTATTCATTTATTTATTTATTCAATATTAGTTATTCTTTATATACCTATTTATTTTGTATTAATAATTACAAGATTTATTTTATGATATATATATATATATATTTTATTCTTCATAATACCATGATAATTGTAATATTATTATTAGTTCAATATTTAGAATATTTACAGTAATATTGTATCTAATATCTATGATAAAGATATTATTATTATATTGATAATTATAGCATTATTTATAATCATAATATTGTTTCTTTTAACAATTATAATTATAATGTCAATTAAATTAATAATTTTGAGATTATGCTTTTGTTGACTAGAAGGCACAAATTACGGGGACATGACAGCCAACCTGACCACAAGCTCTAAGATTACCTCTCTCTAGGTAGTCAAAAAATTGTAAGCTAACATTGTGGCATAAAGTTTGGTAAATGTATGCCCAATTATGATTGGTCCTATAGATTCCAAGACTGGCGGGGTCCCCAAATTTATGATTAGGATGGATTATGTGCTAGCACCAAGATTAAGGAAACTCCGAACAAACAACCTCATTGAAAAGTTTTGCCAAAGATAAGGCCAAAAACTCCAATAGAGGGATGAAAAACATGTCCCCCATACCAACATCTTCTAGTGATTACATTTATATATGATATAGCCATACCTTTTATTCATTTACATATATAAACTGATTTCAATGGCATTTACTTATATAAAATCATTTACTTTCCTACCCCCACATCACCAAGTGTTTATGGCATACCATGATCATCAATTTACATCATCATCATACTAGATTCATATTGGAACTAGTTCTCTTTATCCATTCTACAATCATCATGATGCCTCAAACCTACAATAAAACCATTCTGACTGAAATCAGACCTATGCATCGATGCTACATAAATTTGATAAAAGAATGAAGTGACTACAATGATGAAAAAATAAAATAAAAAACCATACACTAGTGCAACAAACGCTGGATCATGCACACATCATGAAAATTCACCACCTACTCAACAAAAGTATTGGATATTACTGGATACTGTTAGACATTATCATATGTAAGATTATCGTTTGAAGGTTGCCCTAGAAAGTTGATGAGTTCCACAGTTAGTTAACTGTTAAACTACATGTCCATATATATAGCCATTATTTTGATGTAGTACACAGCCCATGAATTAAATCTTATATGGCATCACAGCCTCTTTTGAGGCCTCAGGCCTGTAAGCACAGGCTTGAGTCTCATTGACCAATATCGAGTGGATATCCTTGTGGCCCTTGTAGTATTTTATGCGAGTCACATCTAAGGTGAAATACTAAAGAGAGTTGGCCTTACATACACTTTTGTGGATCATAAAACACTGGAAAGATTGGGTCCTGTTTCAGTGCTTTGCGAGATTGCTGATAATGATGCTTTGATGGCAGGCTTACCAAGATCAGAAGAGTTTGCAAGGAGTATAATCTGTTTGATAATACAGGCAACAAGAGAGGTTGATTGAATGAGGTGCTAATGCTAAGTTATCTACAATGTGGGAAACATTTCAGGCATATCATTAAAATGTGCTGTTGTCACTTAAAGTTGGATAGCACTGAGCATGCTGCCATAGTTATAGGCAACACTGGTGATGGTCAAGGTGCACTAGTAAGGGTTCATTCTAAGTGTCTTACAAGGGATAGTTTTGAACCAGCAAGGTGAGATTGTGGAAACCAACTTGCACAGGCCATGCAATGAATTAAACAAGCTCACAAAAGAGTTTAGATTTAATTGCACAGCCTTGAAGGACATGATATCAATCTTGAACTACCTGTAAACTCTCGTGAATATGACAGAAACAATAGTGGTGGCCAGAAGCAGAAGATGAATGCATGGCCATAGGTCTGAAGGTTGTGGCAAATATGGGTGCCAAGTCAGCTGTGGCCACAGCATAAGCAGCATCATGTAAATCACCAGAGACAAAGCAGCAGATGATGTAGCTATGAACATTTCAATGGATGGCTTGAGGAACAGGGGACGTGAAATCACAACAAATGACAGATGCAGATGCAGATACATGTGTGGACAAGTCAGCCATGGCCACAGCATAAGCAGCATCATGTAAGTCACCAGAGACAAAGCAGCCGATGATGTGGCTATGAGCATTTCAATTGATGGCTTCAGGAACAGGGGACGTGGAATCACAACAAATGACAGATGCAGATGCAGAAGCAGAAGATGAATGCATGGGTGCATGGCCAAGTCAATGAATATTTCAATGGATGGCTTGAGGAACAGGGGACATGAAATCACAACAAATGACAGATGCAGATGCAGAAGCAGAAGATGAATGCATAGGTGCATGGGTGCATGGACAAGATGAATGCATGGCCATAGGTCTGAAGGTTTTGGCAAATATGGGTGCCAAGTCAACCATGGCCACAGCATAAGCAGCATCATGTAAGTCACCAGAGACAAAGCAGCCAATGATGTGGCTATGAACATTTCAATGGATAGCTTGAGGAACAGGGGATGCGAAATCGCAACAAATGACAGATGCAGATGCAGAAGCAGAAGATGAATGCATGGCCATAGGTCTGAAGGTTGTGGCAAATATGGGTGCCCAGTCAGCCGTGGCCACAGCATAAGCAGCATCATGTAAGTCACCAGAGACAAAGCAGCCGATGATGTGGCTATGAACATTTCAATGGATGGCTTGAGGAACAAGGGACGTGAAATCACAACAAATGACAGATGCAGATGCAGATGCATGTGATGACAAATGTACAACAAATAATATGGAAGCTGAGTCAGAAACAGTTTCTACCATCATTACGGCTGCAAAGGTGTTATTGCAGGAACTATGGCTTTCATCTAGAGGCTTTCATTAGAACAATCTGAGAGATATGATGAATTCAGTCAGGAGTACCTTTTGATGCTTAATGTCATTGCTTCAGTTATTATTAGAAACACATTGACTGCCACACTCATTGTGCTGAAAGGCATCAAGGATCATAGCAAAGACCAAGGAAACTCCATTAAGGGTAAATGTGATGTCCAGCTCTGATACCACTGTAATGAGCCTAGCCTAAGCTGACTCAAAAACTCTTCTCTGTTCTTTTGAAATTTTGTCAAACAGTTCTTTTGCAAACTTTCAGCTTGCTGGTCTGAGTTATCAGTCTGACATAAATGCTTGTAGTCGATGACAAATGCATAGAAATGCTTACAAATGATTTCTATAGTGTCTAAGCTATAATCTTAATGCATAAAATGACTTATTTTCATCCTTTACCATGCTCATAAATGATTTCTATATGCAAAATTTCCACCTACAGCCAATTGACTTTTTGACAAACAATTGGCATGCATACTAAAATCTGAATTTGAGTAATATGGAAATGCTTATTGAAAACTTATTAACAACCAGCAACCTGTATCTCCAATTTACAATATTAAGACTCAATACAATGCTCATTAAAGCCAAGACTCTTGGCAATTATATCGACTTCTCCAAATTATAATAATGCTGGTAAATGCATTCATCTACAGCTGCAAACTAACATAATCTATGCAAATATGATTCTAATCTCATACTTTGATTGAAACTACAAAGCTTGAAGGCTGTCTAGGACAGCGTAAGACTTCTACAGCATGACTGACCTTAACAATGCAAGACTAAAACAAACAAGGAACCTGATGGTATGCTGACAGCAGACTTCAACTGGTCTGATGCAAATCAGAATTATACTGTAGCGCGGGTACTGTTCCCGAGGTACTGTAGCGAATCAGCAATAAATATATTCTACATCGAACCCTTGCAAATCTGGATTATACTGTAGCGGCACTGTAGCTTTTACTGTTCACGCGTACTGTAGCACGACACTGTTCACGTGCACTGTAGCGTTTACTGTAGCAGCAAATAAAAGCTTGAAATCTGTTTGATAATGGCTGCCAATGATAAATACCTTAGGTCTGCAATAGATTAAACTTTCAACGCTCAAACCCTCAATAAAATTCTTCAAATTTAAGCACAAGTATGGCTCCTGAATGAAGCCACTCTGATAGCACTCTTCAGCTGATCTCTCACAACCTCAGATTGCTGCGCATCGAAGAGTTTTCGTTCTCCAATGGCTGGTAATCTGTAGAAACCCTTGTTTCTCACAAACTCCAAAGCTCTCAATAAAAGACAAAGTTGAATAATCATATCATAATGGTTCGATTTGTCCTTGCTGAGAATATATACTGCCCTTTGAAAAATTCGACCCAACTCCTTTAAAATAATCATTTAAATTAAATGATTTAATTCGCACTTTAGAACTTAGGAGAAATCATTAATTATTGGCGTCCATATTTTAATGAATATAAAATACTCATTAAGTCACATTTAATAATTTATTATAAAGTACAATAAATACTTTATAATTAAGCCAAATAATTAAATATTTAAATATTTCAATAAAGTGACTTTAATATAAAGTCAAATTATTAAATATTTAATAATTCATTAAATACTCCTTATTTCTCCGTCTGATCATCAAACTGCTGAACTGGGTCGATTCGAGTGAATGGTTGAACCAGGTGCCCTGCCCAAAATAGCAGCTTCCGTTGACCTAACTTTCTAAAATAGAAAGTTCCTAAAAAGCGGGACTTCTGTGACTGGCCCAACCCCGGACACATAAACTGAGCTACCAAACACCTTAACCGCATCCATGATCCTCTGACTCTCCTACCAAATTTCACGAGGATCAATAATAGGCTAACCTCCTCGACAGACAAGTGCAGCTAAACGGCATGATAGTCCCATTTCTTCCTTGAAATTGCTTGTCCCCAAGCAATCTCCACTGCAAAGAAACTCTAGTCCTCGCGAGGCCCAAAAGAAGAACTGTGAAATATCCCACACATCTCTAACTGACTCCTGTAGCACCAGTATAAACATAGTTGCACAAAATATTCCTGGATCCCAAACTCGAAATGGAAGTCTGCCATGCCTAATACCCTTGACTTCCTCTGCGCTACTCTGATCTCAACTTCACCATGCCAGAAGTGGTGAAGCAATCCACTGGGACCCATCCCAAAACACAATCTTAACCGCCACCTGGATCCCAATATAAACGGTACTCGCATCCATCCATCAAAATGAAGTAAGGATATCGGGAAGCATCCAACACAACATCTCTCAATAGTCCCTCTGAAACTCCCAGGGATGTGATTAACCAAACCATCATGTCCACTGCCACTACCACCTCCATGAAACCCAGAAGTAGCAAACTCTGTCAGGTACACACTAGCATGATGGAAATCCAACCTCTGATCCTGCAAGTAATCCCCTGCAAACAACTCAGTCGGGAACTTGCAACCTCTAGTCTCACCTTCTGAAGATAGTAACTCTGAACACAAAAATGATTTGCTTCTCTTGACTGCGCAAAGAGAATCATCATGCACACAAGAGTTGTGCATCGAATAAGAATCATGTACAGGTGGATCAAAGACAAAACTGTAAGCACTCCTCACCGTGTACACACTATAAAATTCCTCTGTGAGCCCTGTTTGAAACCCCATTGCATTGGAAAGATCCCAAACACTGTGATCATTGCCCAAAACCGGACTAGTATCAGGAGTGTGATTAGTTTCCAACTCGAAGAGTGGATTATCATAGACTAATCCACCATCAAACTCGAATAATGGATTATTCACAAACTACACAATCACTCCATGCTGATCTGAATCACCCATCTCAGAATCCCTGGAACAATAAATTAACTCGTACTCCTGAATTGGCTCAACAAACTGATAAGCAACATCGTGTGTGCTATTGACTTCGCACACAATATCATCAAAGGTACTGCTGCTATGTACCTCATAAGAAGGCTCGACTGGCAAGGTAGAAGCTTCTGATGTGATATTATCTTCACCCACCTCCATATTTGTGGGCTGCAAACCACAAACAAGCACTTCTGCTTCTTTCTCGATCCTTTCATCGATAGAATGTTCTGCTTTTTCTTTCATTGTTCTTCTAATGTAATTGACCACAACCCTTTTCCCAGGTTTCAAAACCAACACACAATTCAAGTAGCAGTCAAAAGAAACATCATTCCTGAACTCATCTGACATACTCTGATATTCTGCACGGAATATGCAAGCATCATGTTCACATTCCCTTATGAATTGTTCGGAAAATCCACTGAATTCCATTGTAGCAACTCAAATTTTTGCTCCCAAAGATGGTGGATCTTGCTCGGAACACCGTAGTTACCAAGAACAAAGCCCCACTGTAGTGAACGGCACTCCCCTTAGCATGGGCATCCCTGTGGATAGGTACTCCCGCCAAGACCCCCTGGACACGTTGGGCAAACCGCGGACACCCTACGCCACCCTTCCGATAGGGGCCCGCATCAGGACATCACAGTAAAACATTTGTCTTCAACATATTTTTAGTGGCAGATATTGTTGGTTTGTTGGTGACAGATATTGTGACTTTGTTGGCATTGACAAATGGTGTAGAAATGAGCACTTTGGTGATTAGAGTTGTATCTTCTCATCTTATGTTATGTTTCCTGGATTGCTTAAAGTCCTTGCTAGTGTTAATAAAAACTTCAAAGAATGGAATTGAAGAAGGTGATTTGCCAAGTTGTATGCATTCAAATGAAGTATTTTCCTCATTCCTTCAACCACCCTACTTATAATCAATGTTTTAGGTGTTATCTTATTCTATCAGCACATGCTACCAATCATTGGGCCACTACTTGGGAAATTATTTCTTGATTTTGATTACTCGTCACACCAGGAGACAAATAATAAAACTTATTGTTCAGAAACTCTCTTTCCAATTTAAATATCTTCAAGTCAAATTTAATAGACATATTGAGTCTGCTAACTCAATATGGAAGTCAAGTTGATTTTACTAGAATTTGCAACTCTAACAAATGACATGGAGTATGGAAGAATCAATCAAGATGGTGAAAAAGTTACATTACCAGGTCGTCCTTCACTTTTGCTCAACAAATGGAACAAAAAAACATCTAACTACCCTAATTTTGCCCTCAAGTGCATGCTATTCACTTATTTTGCCTAAACTAATTTCTGCCCTCATTTCACAAACAGAAGCAACCAAAAAAAAATTTGCCTTCAAGCTGACATTTTTTATTCTTGAAGGTTGCTGGATTTTTTATTCATTGAGGTTGCTGGTAGGACACCTGATTATAATGAAGAGGCAACAAGGAATTGAGATCTTACTCCTCAGTGTACCAACTTAACCACTTCTATTGCACACCTTGCCATTGTCTCTTTAAATGAGACAAATTTTATATATAATATGGCTGGTGGTGGCAGTGCGGCTGATTGTGGTTCAAATGATCCAAATAGTGACTTTGATGCTCTCAATGAAGAGTGATATGAAGATTATTGATTGTAATTTTAATTTTGCACTAACATTTGAAAAATAAATGAATTAAGAATTTATAAGTATTTTGAAATTTTCTTTTTCAGAAGTTATGCGGTATTTTGTTTTCTTGGCAATTATGAGTAGTATTATATCTATATGAACCTATACCCAACCCCAAACCTAAAACGGCAACTTAGAGTAAAATACGCATGTATGTAACCAGTCCCAAAGAAACAACAAGGTTGTATGTATCATGATCTCTTGCTAGGGGAACTCTTTCCCACTACCAGCAATTACTCAGACTCAAATGTTAGGTGGAGTTCTATGCAGAATTGACTACCTCCTAGGGTTGTCCAATTTGGCCTCCTTAGCTCTAGATTCTCCCTAACAAGCATTCTCAAAGTTTGCATGGATACTCCCATTGTGATTATTGACATTTTTGTTCGCTCCTCCAATATGTCCTAGAACAGTATACCTAAGGATTTTGGTTTCTCACATGCTTGGTCTTCTTCTAGGGTCTTACCTCCTTTTTCTTTATTATTGTACTTGCCTAGGGTTATGCCTTTTCTCTAAGTTAGCTCCTGTGTATGTATTCACTATTCTTTATGTCTAGGACATTTTTTCCCTAGTCCTTTGCTATTGCACCCTCTCTATGTTCATATCTCGTTGATCTATTATCATTTGTGAAAATTAATATTTTACTTTCTTTCTCTCTTGCTGATCTTTGTAGACTTGCATGAGAACATTTTATATCTATAAAGTAAATACCATTCTTGACACTGCTTAATAAGGAGTGTTGTAGCTGAAAGAGATACAACTATGGGTTTTGTTTCCTAGGTGTGCCATGATGAGAGACTTTTTTTCCGAAGTGACACCATAAGAACTCAGAGTGATGGGTGTTTAGGATTGACACAGATACATCCTATATCTAGGTATTTTCCTAGAGAACTAATGCAGGAGCATCCAAGTTCACAAGCAATCCTGAATCAACCAAAAAAAAATCATGTTTTAGTTTAGTTTTGTTGTGTTTCGGCTCCTATTGTGTTGGTTTTTGGTAGTTGCTTCAGCATAATTTTCAGACTCAAAATGGTCAAGGACATCACCTTGTAAAAGGGCTTAATGGGTACTTGTAGTTTCAATTTGATGAAGATTAGATAAAAATTGGCTAAGTTATGTGAAAGCAAAGTTTTAGTCTCTAAATGGATATTTGTGAAACTTCAATGTGGAACTGGAACTCTTTATAAATGGTTCCAAGGCATTTTCCCACAGACAGTTCCAAGTCGTTTTCCTGCATTTAGATGTTTTGTGGTAACATTAGGTTCAACCACATTTGCAAAAAAGTTCAAGTGAACTGAACCTATAAGTTTTGATATCTAGTTAGGATGAACAATTCCAATGGTGACATCAACTTAAGGACAGGATGACATAAACATAGGGAAAGGGTCACTTGGTAAATGATGTAAGCATGGAAAAATGACATCATTGTACGGTATGTGGGAAAAGGCAACAGAACCAAATGTGTATAGTTTAAAGGTTCCATTTCATAAGCGAAGAAACTTCCAAAATAAGGACAACGTTGACATAATGATGATGTCAACAAGATACAGATTGCAAGATTTTTCAAGTGAACCTATCTATTGAACAAATTTTAGCAAACCCGTTCAGATGGACATCGAACCTCCACACAATGGACATTTGTGGACTCCCGTCAGAGAACCGAACATGCAGAATTTCTTGCTCAAACTGGATATGAGGAGTGTCTTGCCTAAACTAGTCACTTGCAAGACTTTACCTTACTATCGAACATTCCATTCTACAACAATTCAATTACATGTAACTGCCAACCCTAAAACGATTTAACTTTCTCTAAGCCCAATGTATAAAAGAAAGTTGTAAACTATTGGCAACCCTTTTTTTGGTAAGGATTGAAGTTGAGGAAAAATTTTAAGGTGATTACAATTGAATGAGAAACTGATTGTACTCTGTGTGACTATTGTAAAGTTTGTTTGTTTTTGGATTTGAAATAAAATTCAAAACAAATTGTTGTTGTCAAAATTGTATTGTTGGCTGCTAGATTTTGGTTGTTGAGTAAGACCCCCATATCTATGCATCAAGAATTGAAGAGCTCTATGATTGGACACCTAGTTGTCGTGGTAGATGGAAGAATGTCCATAGGATGATTGGTTTCCCAATCAAGTTATATACCAATGTTCAACTAAAATGTATGGTTCAATCCAAGTTGGTATGTGGTTTCAAGATGGCAATCTCAAAAGTGAATGTGCTTCAAGATAATTGTCTTACAATTGAATTATTGTTAGGTCCTGGACTACAAGAAGTTCCCAGTCAATCTTGGTACCAGTCCTGGATAAGCCAAGTGTGGATCACAAACCTATTCTGAGATGGAATGATGAGGCTGCAATAGGAAATGCAATGGTGTTGTTCCTGAGGCAACAAAGAACTTAAAATAGTTTGTCCAAGTAATGATAAAGATAATTTTGTCAACGATGATGAAGTACATGGGCATAATGTCCTGACAAGTAATGTCTCATTGCTTGAAAATTGTGGATTGATCCAAGATTGTGGAAAGAGAAAAGCATCTCATCCATTGGGGATGGAGAGAACCAACTCAAAGGTCAAGGGAGCAAGGAAAAATGTTAATATTTGAAGGCTTGGTGCAGCAGATGAAGTATATTCCACTGCTGCCAATGCAAGGACAACATTATAAAATTGATCAAGGATTGTCATAAGTGAAGAATATGGGCAATCAATAAAGAGCATGGGCATCCAATGAAGGAAGTGGAATTGTTTGTAAGAGTTATTAGTGATGGGAATCCCATCACTAGGATATGTGTAAAGGGATTGGCCTACTACAGCTAAGGTTCTAAAGTATAACTCCAAGAATTTAACCAGGGCTTTGTCATATTGTAAGGCATTCATTGAGTGGATGTCCTAGAAGACTTGTTTCAAGGAAAGCAAAAGTGTCCCACTTGGCATCAAGTGTCGGGTGTTTAGGAGATCAATACAAGTATAACCTTGGCGAGTATAATATGGCACTAAAATGTACATGGAAAGTTATCCAAGTGAACCTAATATTCAGTACCATTTCTAATTTACTGCAGTTGCAAAAACCGGTTGCCCATGCACTCTTGTGTGATGGAATGACAACCATAGGGAAAACTTGAAGATCATTGTTGCATTTGCAGCAGGATTGTACTATTATTAAATTCATGTTTGAACCAAATCTTTATATGCCATGGCTTATGACTTTGCACAGAATCAAACTATCAATTTAATGACTGAATCATTTGGATTAGGAGCAGGGTTTAGATATTATTGGGTATTGTTAGATATTATGAGATGTTAGATTATTGATAGTAGATTGCACCTGTTGGTGTAAATAGGTGTTTTACCTAACTAGTTCATTAGTGGGTCCTATTTACATGTTAAGTTTACTTAGGTCCTAGGGAATCTTTCTAGAAGTCTTAGGTATCATGTGATCTTATCTTATCTTATCATGGCATTTAATACTTATGTCTTAAGCCATTTAATAATGTTGAGGTAGTTGTCTCATTGTACAAGATTAAGACACATGTCATGATCTTGTCTAATCCTATCTCACAACCTTGCATTTATAAGCAAGGCGTTATATGTACATTTTACATATTCAATCTTGCAATCTTGCATCCTTAATCATAACAAGATATTCTCGTCATTTCTCTCTTGTGGAAGATATTTTGGTTTGGCAGTTGATCCTGGGGTGTTGGAAGTTCACATTCAACTCTTACAGCACCTGTGATGTCCTGATGCGGGCCCCTATCGGAAGGTGACGTAGGTCTGTCCGAGCGGTTTGCCCAGCCACGTGTCCGGGGTCTTCGGCGGGAGTACCTATCCTGGGGATGCCCCCTTAACGCTAAGAGG
>VDFB02098214.1:0-84658 GCA_007258455.2 Sequoia sempervirens | reverse complement strand
AAGTTAGTTACCGTTGCACCAAAAGCCCGGATTGGTAGTGAACGGCACCCCTCTTAGCGTTAAGGGGGCATCCCCAGGATAGGTACTCCCGCCGAAGACCCCGGACACGTGGCTGGGCAAACCGCTCGGACAGACCTACGTCACCTTCCGATAGGGGCCCGCATCAGGACATCATACCACTATGTTCATGAAGTCTCGACCTCGACTTCCGCAACATACTAAGTTAGTTACCGTTGCACCAAAAGCCGGACTGGTAGTGAACGGCACCCCTCTTAGCGTTAAGGGGGCATCCCCAGGATAGGTACTCCCGCCGAAGACCCCGGACACGTGGCTGGGCAAACCGCTCGGACAGACCTACGTCACCTTCCGATAGGGGCCCGCATCAGGACATCACAAATGTACCCAGCTGTTGTAGTGACACCACTACACTGAAATGGGAGTTGAATGTTTGTTAATTTTCCAAAAAGTGTTTTCTCTTCTTCTTTAGGCTTTGTTTTATAGACCCAGCTCCCAATGATCCTCAATTATGGGAAGTCAATCCACAAATAGTGGTTGTCTACTAACAATTAACCTCAAACATAGGCAGCTAACTGAACAACACTCCCTCAAAACTATAGATCCAAAATCATATGCAATTACTCCTAAATTGGTGGCAATTAACTAGTCACACAACCCCTAGGGCAGTGGTGTTTAATTGATAGCAACTAAAGACTCAACCATTGATTAGTTGGAAGACACAATCTCAACCACTACTCAACTGGAGAACACCACACTTGGCCGTCTTATTCATAAAATGCAACATACCTATGCTCCCCAAGTTTTGGGGATGGGGACAACAGGGGACGATAGGACATGTTTCCAATATGGGGGTACTTTTTGGCCATTTTTAGGGAACAAGGGGCAGCTGTTAAAAAATAGGGAAATTTTTAATAATATAGTGAAGTTTTAAATTTCATATCATAACATTAATAAAGCATTCATCATAGAAATTATAGAAGCTTAATACGTCATATTAGACTTGAATTGAGATTTCACACAAGAATTGACAATCAAATTAACATAATATAGATGTTTTCATTGTCAATGTGCATACATATTATATAAGAATTATAACAAAATTCCCAAAGGCTACAAGTTTCAACTATAAAATGACAAAAGCAATAACAAAAAATATATGGCTGTCCCTAATCAACACAAGCAATCGATAGGTCTCTATCAAAATCAAAGCTCAAGTTTGAGTCATTCCAATATAAGGGGTTGCCTCAAGCAATGGAACCACAACCAATCCCTCTTGTGTCTCCTCCTCATCAATTGGTATAGCATTGTTGGGATCAACATCCCAACATAAAGTTGGAGTCTAACGATACTCAATGGTTTGTTGATCTTGTAGCCCCAAGGCACTATGTACATCCACCAACTTCTCAGATTGTCTAGAGGTAAGGTTGTTCCTCTTGATTGATTGGATGAAACTATGTGGACCAATTCCTCTTCGCAACAGAGGAAATGGCAACCTATTGTTGGGTGAAAATTTTGTAAACCCTTTTAACAAATTACCAAAACCTTAATTTCAGCCACAGTTATGTGAGATCGAATCTCTCCTCTCAAAAAGGGAAGGCGCCCTTCTTACTGCTTATTGAAACTAAGGAAAACTAATTAGATATTTACAACTATGTACACTACAATAACGGTTTGGGGTTGTGTCACATTCATGATCCTCTCTTTTTTCAGAGAATATGTTTTACAATGTTTCACAATTTTAAGTTCTTGATGCAATACAACTTCAAACTAAAACTAAGCAGTAATTCCAATATTCCTATCTTGTCAAAGCAAAGCCTAGGAATACCAGCATGATAATGATAAATGATAAATAAGAAAAGCTCACGAAGGCACAAAGTCGTTTTGTAGCTTCCAACATTGAATCCTTGAAGACAGCAACCAGCGTTGTATGAGAAGCACAAAGTCTTCTATATACTCCACAATAATCCCATGAACAACATGAAAAAATATAAGCACAAAGTCTTATAGATAATTCACCAATAGTATTCAATCAATATCACAAATTCAAGTAAAGAGTGTAACTCAAAGTTTACAAAGATTTACTCAAAGCCCTTTCAATCTCAATTGCTAATTGCTACCAATTTGATCAAATCAAAAGATAATTGTTTCCAACACAAAGTTTGGTATGCATCTTCACTTCTTTATTGATCAAAATTAGATTGACAAAAATGAACTCAAAGTTTCAGTATTTGCTTCTCAAATGGGCAGCACTTCGTTGCAAAAGATAAAAGGTAACCATTACAAAAGAATTCTCTCTTATTTATAGATGGGAGAGGAGAGTAAATCAAGGAAAATCAAATGAGCAAATCTAGGAAAATTAGGTGAGCAAATCTAGGAAAATCTCACCTAACTAGTCGGCTTATTCAAAAATGTTGTCAACCATTATAGGAAAACATTTTTGTTTTTACATGTAATTACATTTTTTGAAATGACATGTAAGATGTTGAAGCCTATTTACAAAATGCATAGAAGAAAGCATATAAACTATCTAACACTGGAGATACAAGAAGTCTTTATGGTTCCTTGCATTGGGCACGGAAGTCTTCATATTTCTTCTTTGTCTCCTATATGAATGCCTCATTTGGACCAACTGTATAATCAACAATGGTATGAACTCTTGTGATTGATCTTCTTACAGATGAGAAAATTTTATTGCATCTACCTAGATGCGTCTTGAGATTGTCAAGAGAAAGTCGTACATAACATATGGCATGCAGGGAAGTCTTTGAAAATCCTTCATCTTCCACTTGCTTCATGATAGCTTCCTTGAATATTTGAGAAATCTCACTGACTAGGAGGAAAGTATGATCATCATCAAGGAGCTTACTCGGTAACTCCACAATTCCATTCACCATGACAACGCGATGTCCTTTGACATCTTCTTGTAATTGTTGGATGTCCTCGATGAGAGATTTGATCACTTGTATGCAGTTCTTAAGAGATTCTCTTATTTCCACATACTTCTCTTTGTCAGGAATTACCCCAACTTCCACTAATTTACTCAGCTTTGCCTCTTTCATTTGTGACCAAAATGAGAGACATCTTTCCATTTCTTTTTTCTCTTCGAAAAGTGTTTTTTCTTCTTTCTCAAGCTCTAATTTCAACTTGGCTACTTGAGCAGTCTTTTCATCTGCAACAGCTATGAGTTGTGAGCCATGTTCTATTATCTCATCAATGAAATCATATAGCACCTTACCCTTGGAGACAAAATTCTCCACCTTCTGCACCGCTGGTTCCTCGATGTTCACCGTGGCCATAGGTTGCACATTCTCTAAAGAACCTACAATCTTCCTCAAAACTAATGCATAATGCTCAGCTTTATCCTTGTACATATTTCTGGCCTACTCCATCTTATCAAGCCTTCCTAATAATGCATTCAAGACCACTTTTGCATCTTCTTTTGCACTTGCATTTGTTACCTTACCAAGTTGAACTCTTGTGACAGTGTAATCTTCCATGTTTACATCCCCTTGTTCATGTAGGGGTAAACCAATATCTACAAACTTGTGACCTGATTTTTCAATATGAAGCCTTGAATGAACTTTAGCCTTCTTCCGCTTGGCTTCTGGAGGAGTCATCTCTTCAAGATCAAGCTCATCTGGGGAAATCATTTGTTTCTTGTGCTTTGATACTTGTGAGATTAGCCAAGGTGGAAGAGATGAAGTATATCCTTCTTTGCTTACTATCAACTCCTGCGTTGCAGCCACTTCTGTAGGAATGGTTGATATTGTAATAATCGGGGTAGTATCAGTCATGATAGCTCCAGTGGACTGCAAACCAAGTGGATCTTGCAAAGACTCATTCATGAACCTGTGAAATTCAACCTCTGAAGAGATATCAAATGATGGAGATGATAAACTTGGAATGGATGAGGGGGAACTCAAAGAAACATCAACAGTTTGTAAGTTGGAAACTCCAGGAGGAGTGGTAAGGACTATTGATACTGAAGGGGGAATGGAAACATTCGCTGCATGTAAAGTTGTTGTAGGAGGAGGTGAGGTAGGAATAGGAGGTGGAGGAGTAGTTGGATTTGAAGGAGTATGAAGGATATTGGTAGTAACAAGCAATGATGTTTGGGAAAGATCTTCAACAATATTCTCATGGGGAGATAGTGGCTGTTCATCACCATGCCTGAGTTCCTCCTCATTACCTTCTTCACCTTCATCTTTTGCAGATTCTTCCTCATCGGATTCTTCTAATTTTGCACTTTCGTTCCCCCCTTCTTCAAATGATTGTTCCTCAGAAGCAAGCTCCTTTCCTTATGCATGTGGTTGTTCTAATTCCGTAGCCTCCTCTTCTTCAACTGTGTGTGTTGCACTTTTACCAAAAGTAAACTTGATCGTAAGACCTCTTTGAGAAGAAGAGGGAGTTACCACATGCTTGTTTTTTGTGCTTTAGTACTTCTTGTTAGCTAGTTTCTACTCCCGATGTTTCTCCTTCTGATTTTGTCCTGAAAGATTTCATTTGAAAGCCATGCCTAGGTAACCATTCAGCTGTGTTATGCAAAATAGGAGCAAGTCTTTCTCTAATAGAAACACTTTCTTTCTTAGACCGTTGCATTGGAGGTAAAGGCTTCCTAGCAATTTCATCCTCTTCATAAGCAGAATTCATGATGTCGCCAGGATCTTTGAAATCCTCTGGAATATTAGCTACACCAAGATTTGTGATCTGCTCCACTATCAACCTGCAAAAATCCATTCTCTGAATGTCTTCTTCATCTCTGAAGTCTGCACATATATCTTCAAAGCTGTAGACATGTCGATCTTTCTTTAGTTTCCTATTCACATCTCGGTAGTCAAAGTCAAATCTGAATATATATGTCCTTATAGTCATGATTTGCATTTTTGTAGCAACTGACTTTGCTTTTTGTACATTATGAATAGTATATCTCCCAATAGTCAGTGGAAACCTAAAACCTAGCTTGTGAATTCTCTGGAATTCCTTATGGACCGAGATCAACTGTTTGCATAGCTCCATTAGTATCCACTTGTCTGAGTGATATCTGGGTAACATATATGGACACCCAGAATAACAACCTACACTCAAATATGTTAAGGTTGGAAACTGCAAAAAGATACATCCAACCTTACTAACAACTTTGTAGGCTTCATCCGATACTCTTTTCTTTTCAAGAGTCGGATCAAAAGTGAATAGTAGGGGTGCAAAGAAAGCATCTGTGACTCTTCTAAAATGTTTAAGACATTCTCTTAATTTTAACTGATAGTAGAAATCATACATAGGTACATCATTTATGTTTCCTTTTGTAGACAACCCTGAAAATTGCCTCATAATTGCAGCAGCATATACCAAATAGGAAGTCATGTAAAATTTCCAAGTGGTTGGCACATTGATCAACTGTTCATGAATTTCATCACTTATATGAGTTCCCCAATCTATAAGTGTTTTCCTTCTCCTAATGATGCGGATGTACTCATACATCCAATCTTGAAAATGGCATGAAACAGGCAAGCCTCTCACCCTACTCAGGAGAGTAATCATATCCCTAACGTCCTCTTTGAAATCACTTCGACGAAGCCCTTTAGGCCATCTTGAGATAGTGGGCCTTGGAGATTTCAACCATTGAGTATTAATCAATGTTTTAGCTTTATTTGGATCCTTATCGTAGACCCCCTGTGCTTGTTGAATTGAGATTTTAGTATATTGTTCCATGTGTGGAACCCGAAAAACAATATCAAAGAATTCAGGATCTAATCTCATCATGACTTGTCCCGAGGAATCTCTCACACTTTTGTCTTCTCAAATGTAATGAGATGCAATTTGGAGAACAAACTTTGTGTTATGAGCAGCAGTTGGGAATGTAGATACCAAGTGCAAGTTGCTATAAACAGATCTCAAATTTTCTTCTAATGGTTTCTTCTCAGTTCTTTTTACAAAATCTTCCATGTCTTGATGACCGATTTTTGTGTCTTTGATTTCATCCACCTTTGAGATCACAACAATAGGCGAAAAGACACTCTGATATTTGTACTTCATCTTGCCCTCCTTCTTAGAAGATGATGGAGGCATTTTTGATGTCATCTAAGAATATTAGAAATCAAGGAATGTCACCTTCAGGGATCACCTGATAAGAGCTTGAGTGGAACTGCCAAAACAATGGATTAGGAGATGTTAGAAAAAAATGCTTTGTGAGAGCGAGTTGGAATGCGTGAAGCAAGCGGGCAATTTGCAGGAAGTGCAAACAAGCTATGGAGCACGGAAAACGGAGCATTGGCGATGAAATGAGGTTCGGAAAGCAAATGGAGTGATTTTTGAATGTGAAGTGGAAAAACTGTTTTTTGTGTATGAGCGCTGAAAATCAGCGCTTCTACATCTTGAGAAATTCATTTGCATGTAGTAGCGCTGAAAAAAAACGCTCCTACATGTCTTCAGCACTTGAGAAGTTTTGATGTTCAAGAGCTAAAAATCAACGCTAGTGCATTTTAGGAGAAAAACACTTCATGCTCGAATGCTAAAAAACACCGCTCGAGTATGTCTTTTCAATTGATGGAGTCAAGTGTAAGGACGGGCATTTTCACCACCTTCGCATTTTAGGGAAAGATCACTTCATGTAGGAGCGGTGATTTTCACCGCTCCTACATCTTGAATGATAGAAAATGGCTAAAGATGCAAGAGCGGGCTTTTTTACCGCCTTGACATATTAAGTTGGGGGTCACTCCGTGTAGGAGCGGTGATTTTCACCACTCCTACATTGGAAGTTGCTGAAAAACCATTTTGGCAAAGCGGTGATTTCTCCTGCTTGCGCATGTGGGAAAAACTTAACCTGTGAAAACGTTGAAGTTTTTTGTCATTTAGATTTGCTCAATACAAAAATTCCATCGCTTGGACATGTAGGGGAAAAACTTTTACAAGAATGTAACGAGCAAAAAGGAGAAAGAAAAGCTAGCAACAGTGAAAAGAAATGCCAATAGATTGAAAGAGAAAATCAAATGACAAAAAACAACGAGCAAGAAGGATGCACAAACGTAGGGCCAACGATGACAGGAAAAGATTTCAAAAATGAAAGCAACGAAACCCTTATTGAAAGAGAGAAAGCAACAATGAACGAAGGAGTAAAACACGAAACATACCTGGCGAAAGTAAAAGGTGAAGGTGCGAAAACCCTGGTTTACAGTCGCTTGCGAAATCCGTCCAAAACGTCACTTGGTGAGATCTCAGATGATTAGCGCGAAGGAGGAGGAAGAAAATGGATCGAGATGAAAAGAAAATAACCTAAAATGACTTTAATAAGTTATCAAATTCGATCATTAGTGAACTCGAGATGCATTAATGACACTCGTACAAAAAGGGGGGGAAAATGTAGGCGCGATGAAAATCACCGCTCCAACATTTTCAAGGCATGTGGAGATGCACAAGCGATAAAAATCACCGCTTGCGCATGATAAAGACTCTTAGAAGGAAAGATACATAAGCGGGGAAAATCACCGCTAGGACATGACACGGTAAGTGAAAGAAGCAGGAGCGGTGAAAATCACCACTCCAACATCTTGAAGAAAAATCTAACAATAGGCTCATGTAGGAGCATTGATTTTCAATGCTTTTACATGAGTGAAAAAATGACTAACTCCCAAAGAGTGGGAATTAACAAAAATATCTGTTTCAAAGATTTTCGAAAGACGAACAATGAGAGACGCTCAAATAGAAGATTTGAGTTTTAGGACTTCGCATCAAGGGCAATCGAAATTTGCATCGTTATGCATGCTTGAAGTACACGGAACTACGAAACGGACAAGTTTCGTAGGGGGTTATCCCGTGAATCGAGTGCTACTAGATTCGAGGATAACACCTATGAAAGAAGAATGGCAAGAACCCTCAACTATCGTGCATCCTTGCCATGCCACCTCCACCTCCACCTCCACCTCCTCAACCTATGTAGCTTTATCTAACCTCACCTCTAGATTGTTAAAGGTTGGACAACGAAGATTGATAAATGCAAGCCACTGTGTATAAGTAAAGCGAATTCCTCTTTAGCATACATTTTCCTAAGGGCCTTCATGAAGCCTTCTTTCACCTCTTCACCATGAGATGGAGGCACTCTCCCAGGTCTTGATGCATACTATTTGAGATTGAGAGAATAGGCTACCATATGAAGCGGGGTGTTCATCCATCGCATCACAATGGGCCTAAGATGCTCCTCAAAAAATCCCAAAGTAGGGTCCTTGCTATGAATTGCTTGCTTCATCTACCTAATCATGCTATCAAAGGTCTCATAAATCTCTCCAAGGCTAGGAGAGTCAATATCAACATGTCATGCCCCCGAAATCGGACATGTAGATAATTAAGAAACATAATAGTAATTATGAATAACATCATAAATATTATTACTATATAATAGATAAATTATCATTATTAGACAATTATAATTATTCTGAATACAAAATGCATATTAAAGGTATTATAATTATACTTATAATTAGCGAAAGTAATAATATAATATAATTTAATAGAAAACTATACAGAAATAAATATATTGTTATATTATAAAAAAGACAATATTACATCAAATAAATAATAATATAATAAATGATATTATATTATAAGCTGTAATACCCTTCTATCCGCTGAAGAAAGTGTACAGGAAAAATAAAGCAATAATAAAGTAAATATCATTGCAAAAATGGTAGATGTTGGGAGTTTACATGGGAAATAAGGAATCGTGATTATGTGCCTAGTTACTCTAGTTAAATATAATTCAAAGTTATAGCACCACAGCCTTGTCCCTTTAGACATCAAGATTAAGTGAGACAAGGAATTAAGTAAATAAATTAATGACAGCGATCCCCTTTTGGAACGGGTTAATGGAGACTTTAGGCAGCGATCAATGAAGGGACACAATGGGACAAAGGAACATGCCTTCTTCCATTGTAGGATATAAGAGAAGACAATTTCATAGGTAAGGAGGAGAAGAAAGGAAATATTATATAAAGAGAATAACTACAAAAAAGGTTGGAGTAAATGAACAAAAACCTCATCAATCATGGCTAAAGGAGGATTATCATCGAATGAAGAGAACCGAAGGGCAACACACGTGGCTGAGAATAAAAAGAAGACAACCGTTGGGAGGAGAATCATTTGAAACGGGAAGATGGGAAAAGTCCGGTGGTATTGTGAGGGTCGTTCTTTGATAAAGACTTAATTAGGATTCTAGCGCCTCAATGGAAAATGTGGAATTTAGAATATTGTTTTCACCAAGCAGAGAGACTAGCGCGAAGAGATATTAATGCAGACATTCATATTATTCTAAATAGCCCCCGCATGATATTTGTAACAAGGTGTGATAATTCAAAAGAGTAAGGAAAGACCAATCTAAAGGCAGCAATCAATACAAATGAGAAGGTAGGATACGTAGGCTGGAAAATTACATGGACCCTCCCTGAAGTTGATCACGAGTAAAAGTCAATGCTAGATAAGTCTAAGCCTATCAAGTTTGGCAAGACACTTATATCATACTCGTTACTTGTATTTGTTGTGCATACATTGCATGAATGTGTTGGTACTGGAACTCATATCTGTATACATATGAAATCCATGAATGCTCATTTATAGGCAAAGTAGCTGAAATTAGTTAGAGCTGGCATAGGCGCTTACTTAATTCTGAGTAGATTAGTATAATAATATATAGACGGCAGACTAGTGGGTTTGGATATATTATTCTAGAGTCTCAATTGATGCTTATACTTATACTTAAGCATATTATGAATTATTGATATATCTGTATACCGTAGGATGGATAAGTATAACTAAGATAAGTATATTAAGAGTTGGAAGGATGTAATGAACAATTAATAAGTGTATCTTTAGATATATATGTATGTATTTATTAAACTCATAAATACATCTTAAATGGCGGGCTAATGCAATACATATAATGCATATAATATATATACTGCTTACAATTCTCTAATAACATTGCTTGAAGCAATTATGGGGCCTTACAAGTAATAATGTTCACTATGATGTTAAATAGCATGATCGAAGTCCCTTGGTCAGATCTTGAAAGGATAATTTATTTATTATAGAAGAATCATTCATGGTAATTAAATAAAAGAAATCCCTTTAACAATCACAAGACATCATATCATCTTTGATGAAATTAGATATTATTTTTGAAATTTATTGATCTCTAATGATTTTAATGTCTCTTTGAGGATTACTTGAATGCAACATTCGGGGTTAAGTGTTTCTATCTGAAAGGGGACATCACATGGCATATCTAATTACTCGCACAATAGGCTCAATGAAGGAGCAAACATCTCTACAAGTGCAAACAAGTTACAAAAATTAAAATCTTCAAAAAGAATGAAAATATTTTAATTTTACAAGTTAGAAACATTAATAAATTAACATTTTAAAAATTAAATAACAAAATCAGCAATTTTCTTACCTCATTGTGCACCGCCAATCATAATCAAGGATTTTTTGTTTCACAATTCTTCCTTCTAGTGTGCTTGCCTCTGACCATCTACCCCACTCTGAATTAACCACCATTAATTGTAAAGCCTCCTAGACCTCAAACATTCTCTCTAACAAAATGCAGTAGCTAGCATATCTAGTATCCACAAGCTTGAGAAATTCCTTCTTCGAAAAATTCTTGGAAAAAAAAGTGAAGTGTGATGGTTTGCAAATGAGCATTTAGACATTTCTAGCCTCTAACACCACTGCATACACCCAATCTATCTTTCCAATATCCTTCAAGGTATTGTTTAATGCATAACACAACATAGGGTCCAAAAAACATCCTTATAAGCACCCTCCACCATCAAGCCACCTAACTTACACACACGGATTGAATCAGTCACTACTTGTACAACATTAGAGGCTCCAACATCTTTTATGACATCTTTCAAAATTCCAAATTGGAAGTTTGCATCCTTTCTTTTCCCTCAACAATCAATAGCTCTAAGAAAATAAGAGTTAATTGAACTTGTGACAATAATATTGATGAGTGGCCGATGTTTGATATGGTCCACCCATCCATGATGATGGAGCATCCATCCCTTATCCAAGTTTGTCTCATCTCTTCCATAATCACACTCACCTTGGAATATTTTTTGCCAAGGAGTGATGTGTAGCTTATGTTCTCCAGGTGGGACAAATGAGGCACCGGAAACTATCACATCTTTGAACATTTGTTTAACATATGGCAAACGTGCCACAATTAATGGTATGACATGAGCATAAAAGACTTAGCAATAGAAAAATCAACCACATCTCGTGATTGTATATTTTAAACATATCTACAACACTAGTAACTCTCTTCTTTCCCTTAGTAGAAGTAGAACCCTCTTTCCCTTGAATTCCAAAATCCAAGGATCTTATAGGCAATAACACACTCAATTGCGAACTCTCCAATGGAATTCCTTTCTTTCTTGCCTCCCCCTCCATATGCAATCTAGTTGCCTTAATCGTCTTAGCTGGAGTAATTCTTTCACAACCTTTCACCCCTTGATGAACTATTCACAGAAGATGATAATAAAGTCTCGTATAGCTAGCCCTGTATTCTTTTTTGCACAAATGGCATAGCCATACTCTACGACCTCCTAAAATTTTTTTCTTATCCTTATCAATTCTATGATGCAAATTGTAAGAGAGGTTTATTGGGGTTAAATGGGCCTTTTCCATAGGTTTTTAGGAGTTTGGAAGGACATTCAAATGGGTTTGTACTTGCTGTCCCTGCTACACTACCACTCCCTCAAGAACCCTGAGTGGCTGCCATACTTCTATGGGTTCTAGCTTTACTTTTTTCTTCCATTTCAACTTCAACCTGATCGTTATCAGTACTCTCACTATTGCTCATAGTTTTTTTTGTTAAGAAATTAAAAGAGAGTTGCAAGTTCAAATTAAAGAAAAAATAAAATCACAATGCCCTCTCTATGTATTAAAAAAATAAAATAAAAAACATTAAAAAATGCAAAACAAATATAAGATGAAGAACTTACCTCTAATGTAGTGGATTTGATGCCCTAGTCTCCTCTTTCAACTGAGGTTTTGTCCTCTTTCGATTATTGCTCTTCTCTTGCTGCTCTTCAACACAAGTTTGCAAATGTTAAAATGAGAGGGTTTTTTTCTTTTTTGTTGTTTTGATAGGTGAATTAGGTTTAGTTTGTGTTTAAAGGGTGGCAGGGTCTTTGTGGGCATACCCTGTTTACTCACTGGGTAGTGTTCAGCGTACTACGCGAGTAAACGAGAATAATTCACAAACATAATATACGTACTAGAATATGAATCACATTTGAATCATAGAACAATCGTAAGATTAATTGCACAGCACAATGGATTGATTGATTTCATGAAGTATGAAATATTCCGACCCAAATTTTTCAAATTTTCAATTACAATAATCAGAGCAATACACAGTCGTTAGGGTTAGATCTAAACCAAAACGATGTTGAAGCAACTCTAACCAGAATGTACACCAGGATCCCGATGTGGGCAAGGTGTGAGCATTGGTTAGAGGATCTGAAATGCAGAAACAGAGCTGGAAGGAACTCTAACCAAGAATGGCGCCAGTGATGGCGAGCATATGGTCAGAGGGTCTGAATGGAAATGCTGATACAAGAACTCTAACCAAGAAATGCGTCGACGAACGACAAGCATGTGGTCAAAGGATCCCTACCATGTAATAAGCTGAAAGCAAACTCAACACCAAGTATGTGCTACCCAATCCAATACGGAAATGAGGCGACCATATGGCGGAGATAGAAAGAATTACAATGCAGTTTCAGAATGTAAGATAAGCATTACAACTCAGAATTAAGCAAGATTAAAGAACTGTTGTCAGTACTACTGTCAGCTTACAATATGAAGAGAATTCGCCTGCCAAAAGCATATGAGTATAACAGATTAGCATTACATCATATAAAAGAACTCTCCTTTGCTTAATCAAGGATGCCAAGGCCAATAACTTCTCTCAGAGACCAAATGATAATTCTGATTTTCAACAGATCTGCACTTTAAATTAATAACCAGCAACTTATCATCCTACTTAAATGATCATATCTCCCTCACAACTCATCCAATTAACATGAAATGAAGTGCAATAGACCCTAATGATGAAGGCGACCAAGATTGAACACTGAAAACTGATCAAAAGTCCCTATTTATTTTATGCACGAATTCCAAGACAAATCTAGATGGTACGGCCCAGCATGAGGGCGATTTCTCTTTAAAAATGCATTGCTTCACTAAAAAATCTGAAACTTACAAAAAAGGTTCGCCCTTCACAGACAGAGAGATCTAAACAATACCCAGAATGAATCTTTTTGTATTTTTTGACTTATGAGTAAAAACAACAATCTGCTATGAAGAATATGCAATTCCCGAATCTCTCTAATATGCATAAAAATGATCTACAAAGCCACACGCTGACTACAATGCACAAATCCCACTACAAATCACTCAAACTATTCTATCTCACCACTAGTCGCTATCTTTCAAACGAGAAGCAATGCCAAGCTAGGAGGCTTACATTCATCGAAGCAATCCCAAAGCCAATCCGGCAGCATAACATTCCTGTAGACAAAAGATAATCCAAATGAGAACCAATGGCTTCCTTTTATAATTTTCAGTTGACCCTTCTCGAAACCCTAATCTTCTTTTCTGAGTCAAACCCTAATCCTCCAATAGATGGCGTCCCACTTTCCCAAGCAATACTTGACTTTTAATTATAAACTTTATCTCTTCCTTGAAGTTGGCGTCCAACTTATGCTTGGATTAAATCTTTTAATAAGAAATATAATTAATTCCTTCAATGAAGCGCCACCCAAAAAGAACATCTTTTAAAAACAACTTAAAGTGAAGTTGCTAGGCCAAGGGGGGGTCAATGTTAAAATATAACATTAAAACATGACTTAATTAAAATAATTCGAACTTATCTCTCCAATTATGCCCCGAAGCCAAAAATGAGTAAGTCAACTGATCAGTCTGAAGTAGAAAGCCGACTGTGCCAAGACCACTGCCAGAAATAGAATTTACTACAAATAGTAAATTCTTGAAGATGCTCAGAATGCCATGAAAAACATATCACTGCGAAGCTCTTTGAAAACCCAGAAAGAATCCGCCATTAAATCAACCAACCTCAAGCAAGAGCATTCTTCAAAACAAGAAACCCTAATTTCACCTTCCGAGTAGCCTACGGGTCTCCGGAATAGGCCAACGGTCACTGGAAAGATCATGCTCGAGAAGGGAACATTACAGTCCGCCCTCCCCAAGATTGCTTGTCCTCAAGCAATCGCAAACCTGGATGCTGCAGAATCTCATCATTCTCCCAAGTTGTATCCTCCAAAGGCAAATTTTTCCACTTCACCAAGTATTCTCTGATTGTTCTTTTCCTCAAAGAACGTTCTCTGGAATCAAGAATCTCCTCTGGAATTAAAACCAATTGTCCTTCATCCAAAGGTGGCAACTGTGATGAAGCAACAACATTGTGTCCAAGCGCCTTCTTGAGGCGAGACACGTGAAAGACATTGTGCACTTTGCTACTTGAAGGTAGCTCCAACTCATATGCTACTGCTCCCACCTTTCTGATGACCTTGAACGGCCCATAGAAACGGGGTTTGAGCTTCTCAGCTCCACTCTTCTTGAGAGTAGACTGTCTGCAAGGCTGTAGCCAGAGATAAACCATATCCCCAACCTCAAAAGAGCGCTCAACACACCGCTGATCAGCATACATCTTTTGTTGATTTTGTGCAATCTGAAGATTGTTCTTCAATGATTTCATGATATCTTGACTCTGCTACAATAAATCCTTGGCTTGAGGGGCTTTGCTATCCCCAAACACCAAATCAGCAAAGCTAGGAGCCTCATATCCATAAAGAGCCATGAAAGGTGACATTCTTATTGACATGTGAAAAGAAGAATTATAGCAATACTCGCCTATGTGAAGCCACTTCACCCATGCTCTTTGCTGTTCTAAAACATAGTTCCTCAAGTAGCCTTCCAACCACTTGTTCACTACCTCTATTTGTCCGTTGGTTTGAGGATGATAACTAGTGCTTGGAGTAAGCACAGTACCACTCATTCTAAAGACCTCTTGCCAAAAGGTGCTTAGGAACTTGCTGTCCCTATCACTCACAATGTTTTTTGGCAACCCATGTAGCCTAAACACCTCATGAAAAAACAGATCTGCAACTTGGGCTGCTGAAAAAGAGCTGGTAATGGCGAAGAAGTGAGCAAATTTAGTTAGTCTATCCACTACAACATAGATACAATCCTTCCCTTGGACCTTGGGCAACCCCGTGATGAAGTCCATCGATATGCTTTCCCATTTTTGATTGGGAATAGGGAGAGGTTGCAGCAGACTAGCTAGTAAAGTATGCTCATTCTTGTTCATTTGACAAGTGGGGCACTCCTGAATGCAGCGTTGAACTTCCCCTTTCAACCCTTTCCAAGAAAATCTTTCCCGAATCTGCTTATATGTCTTAAAGAATCCTTGATGACTAGCAAGCGGAATGTCATGAAATGTCAACAAAATCTTCTTTTTGAGCTTAGAATCAGCCACCAAAAAGATTCTACCCTTGTAGTGTATCAGCCCTTCAACCACCTTGTACCTTTCGTCATGAAAAGTACCCTCAATGATGCTGGTTGCAAACTGATTTTTGGCATAATCAGCAAGCAACATGTCCTTCCAATCAGCAGTAAGCTCACACAATGAGCTTAAATGGGGTCTCCTAGATAGAGCATCAGCCACAATGTTGTTTTTTCCCTTGACATACTCGATGTCAAAATCGTAAGCTTGAAGCTTACTCACCCACTTTTGTTGTCTTTCATTCAGATCCTTCTGATGCATGAAGTGCTTGAGACTATTATGATCAATCTTGACCACAAACTTGTTTCCCACCAAATACTGTCTGAACTTAGCTAATGCATGCATAATGGCAAGCATTTCCTTGTCATAAATGGAGTAGGTTCTTTCAACACCTCTTAGCTTTCTACTCTCAAACACTATGGGATGTTTGTTTTGCATCAAAACAGCCCCAATTCCTTCACCGGATGCATCACACTGTAGCTCGAAAGGCTTGGAGAAATCCGGAATAGCCAAGACCGGACAAGAGCTCATGATCCTCTTAAACTTATCAAAAGTAGTTTGAGCCTTTTCTGACCAACAAAAAGCCCCCTTTTTCGTGAGGTCAGTAAGAGGAGCAGCATTCTGTGAGTAGCCTTTCACAAATCTTCTTTAAAATCCACAAAGACCCAAGAACCCTTTCAATTGAGTCAAGTTCTCAGGAGGTGGCCAATCAACAACTGCCTTGATCTTTTCAGGATCAACCTTCACTCCCTTAGCACTAATTATGTGGCAAAGGTAAAGTAGCTCCTTCATTCCAAATTCACATTTGGATTCTTTGGCAAACAAGCTCTCAAATTCTAGGATGCTAAGCACTTCCTCCAAGTGCTTGAGATGTTCTTCCCATGTCTTGCTGAAAATCAGGATGTCATCACAAAATATCAATACAAACTTCCTCAACTGCTTCTGAAAGACTCTGTTCATACAAGACTGGAAGGTAGCAGGAGCATTAGTCAACCCAAATGGCATGACTAGAAACTCAAAGTGGCCATAATGACATCTAAAAGTTGTCTCCTCAACATCAGACCCTCTCATCCGAATGTGGTGGTAGCCTGATCTCAAATCGATCTTTGAAAAGAACTTGGCCCCATGTAGTTCATCAATGAGCTCATCTATCCTCGGAATGGGGTATCGGTTTTTTATGGTGTTTTGATTCAAAGCACGATAGTCCACACACATGCGCATGTTACCATCCTTCTTCACAAGAACAATTGCTGAAGCGAAGGGGCTCTTGCTTGGGCGAATGAAGCCCATCTCCAAGAGTTCCCGAATGTTTTTCTCAATCTCATCCTTCTGCTTCTTGGGGTACCGATATGGAGTTGTAATAATTGGTTTAGCTCCTTCCTTGAGCTCTATGATATGCTCCAAACCCCATTCACGTGGTGGTCCAGGAGGTAAATCAGCAAATACCTTGCTCTTCTTTGTGAGTAAAGTCTGAACATCAGGAGGATAGTCTCTCTTAGTTTCAACCGGACTAGCAGGAAGAATCAGACATTCTGCAGCCCACTCAGCTTGATCATGACGAATCAGCCTTGCCATTCTCTTGAATGACACAACCCGAGGACCCCCATTGGACATTCCTCTTAGTACTATCCTCTTCCCATCGTATTGAAACTTGAGCTCCATAGTTTGCAGATTTAAGGAGATTTCTCCAAGTGAACGCAGCCATTGAATGCCTAGAATGGCATCTGTATCTCCAATGTTGACTACATAGAAGTCGTCCTTGAATTCATAGTTTCCCAATTGCATAGTCATGTTTGAGATCTTCTTGGTGCATGAGATGTGGAACCCATCAGCAACCATGACCTTGAAGCCTTCAAACTCTTCTGTTTGCAGCCCCTTCTTTGCCACCACAACTTCATCAATGAAGTTATGTGTTGCCCCGGTGTCAATCAACGCAACTATTCGCTGCCCCTTAGTCATCCCTCGAACTTTGAAGGATTCATTCCTTTGGAAGCTCGAAAGTTGAGCCAAAATACCTCCACTTTCCTTTTCATCTTCGGACTCTTCTGGAGCTCTTTCCACTTCACTATCATCAAAATCAAATTGCTGATCTGAAAAATCAGAATTACTTTCACCAGCTAAATAGTACTCAATCTGATTAAATTTGACTCCCTTTGGGCAAACATGATCTTGAGACCATTTTTCTCTACACCGGAAACATAACCCCTTTCTTCTGAGTTCATTCAGTGTCTCTGGATCCAATCTTGTGACATGAGAATTATGCTGTTTGAACTCCTTATGCTAAGGTCTTAAAGGAGGTCTTTGATGAGGTCTTTTTCCTTTATCCCCTTTGTGAAAGGATGGCTTGGATTGAAACTTTGCCTTAGGAGCAGCCCACTCCATGTTTCTTGCTTTCTTCATGGCCTCTTGTAGGGAGGGTGGATCAAAAGCTTTAATCCAACCCTTGAGTGGCTCCATCAATCCTTCACTAAATAGGATCACCAAACGCCTCTCAGTGGTTCATGTGACCATAACTGAGAGCCTCTGAAACTTAGCTATGTAGGCATCAACTGTACCATATTGCCTAAGCTGTGCTAATTCTCTGAAATGTATTTCAGGATCTTTTTTCTCAAATCTCTCAATGAGTCTATTGGTGAACTCATCATAGGTAGTGATAGACCGATGGCCCAAGGTGACTAGGCCAAGGTACCACCACTCGTGCGCCACCCCATCTAGGTGTAGCGTAGCAAACTTAATCGCCTCCTCTTCCGCTATGGGTCTAAAAGCTAGATAATTATCTAACTTTTGTATCCAAGCTCTGGCTGAGCTGTTGTCACTCCCATCAAAATGTGGAAGCATGACCTTGTTGACAACTTGCTGCAAATCCCCTTGTACTGTTGTTCTTCTTTGTTCATATGGTCTTCCTTGTCCTCTATTCTTCCTTTTATGATCCATAAAATCATTGTAAGACATATCCATCTTAATTTCATTAGGTAGAGAATCATACTCAACACGGCCGAGTCTCAACTGTTTAACAAATGAAGTATTTTCTTCTGGATCAGGTTGAGTATTTACTGGTGCCAAGAAGGTGGGTTTGAATGGTCTGGAAGAAATGTATGTGTTGTTTCAAGCAGGATGAGCAGCATGTCCATCATGCTGGTTGGTGGCACTATGTTCTCCTCTAAGTCCTGAATTGCTTTGTGGAATCGTGTTCTGACCCACTTTCCCCATCATAAGAGATACCATATCCATTAAAGCATCCATCTTCCTTTCAAATCTCTGCCCGAGACTTATCGATCCTTCTCTTCCTTTCCCACTATCTTCTTTGTTACCACCCGATGTCCTTTCATGACCCCCCATTTCTGTTTCCTGAGAAGACTCCCAATGAGCCCTCAAAACCTCTGATGTTGTCTGATCTTCAGGACCGTGATGCCACTGAAACTGATTTGCAGCCTTCTTGTCTTCCCTTGCTATGTATCTCTTTTCTCTGTCACTCATAGACGGTTTGTTTCACAGGATGGCAGGATACGTGGCTCTGATACCACTGAAATATTCCGAGCCAAACTTTTCAAATTTTCAATTATAATAATCAGAGCAATACACAGTCGTTAGGGTTAGCTCTAAACCAAAACGATGTTGAAGCAACTCTAACCAGAATGTACACCAGGATCCCGATGTGGGCAAGGTGTGAGCATTGGTTAGAGGATCTGAAATGCAGAAACAGAGCTGGAAGGAACTCTAACCAAGAATGGCGCCAGTGATGGCGAGCATATGGTCAGAGGGTCTGAATGGAAATGCTGATACAAGAACTCTAACCAAGAAATGCGTCGGCAAACGACGAGCATGTGGTCAGAGGATCCCTACCATCTAATAAGCTGAAAGCAAACTCAACACCAAGTATGTGCTACCCAATCCAATACGGAAATGAGGGGACCATATGGCGGAGATAGAAAGAATTACAATGCAGTTTCAGAATGTAAAGTAAGCATTACAACTCAGAATTAAGCAAGATTAAAGAACTGCTGTCAGTACTACTGTCAGCTTACAATATGAAGAGAATTCGCCTGCCAAAAGCATATGAGTATAACAGATTAGCATTACATCATATAAAAGAACTCTCCTTTGCTTAATCAAGGATGCCAAGGCCAATAACTTCTCTCAGAGACCAAATGATAATTCTGATTTTCAACAGATCTGCACATTAAATTAATAACCAGCAACTTATCATCCTACTTAAATGATCATATCTCCCTCACAACTCATCCAATTGACATGAAACGAAGTGCAATAGACCCTAATGATGAAGGCGACCAAGATTGAACACTGAAAACTGATCAAAAGTCCCTATTTATTTTATGCACGAATTCCAAGACAAATCTAGATGGTACGGCCCAGCAAGAGGGCGATTTCTCTTTAAAAATTCATTGCTTCACTAAAAAATCTGAAACTTACAGAAAAGGTTCGCCCTTCACAGACAGAGAGATCTAAACAATACCCAGAATGAATCTTTTTGTATTTTTTGACTTATGAGTAAAAACAACAATTTGCTATGAAGAATATGCAATTCCTGAATCTCTCTAATATGCATAAAACTGATCTACAAAGCCACACACTGACTACAATGTACAAATCCCACTACAAATCACTCAAACTACTCTATCTCACCACTAGTCGCTATCTTTCAAGCGAGAAGCAATGCCAAGCTAGGAGGCTTACATTCCTCGAAGCAATCCCAAAGCCAATCCGGCAGCATAACATTCCTGTAGACAAAAGATAATCCAAATGAGAACCAATGGCTTCCTTTTATAATTTCCAGTTGACCCTTCTCAAAACCCTAATCTTCTTTTTTGAGTCAAACCCTAATCCTCCAATAGATGGCGTCCCACTTTCACAAGCAATACTTGACTTTTAATTATAAACTTTATCTCTTCCTTGAAGGTGGCATCCAACTTATGCTTGGATTAAATCTTTTAATAAGAAATATAATTAATTCCTTCAATGAAGCGCCACCTAAAAAGAACATCTTTTAAAAACAACTTAAAGTGAAGTTGCTAGGCCAAGGGGGGGTCAATGTTAAAATATAACATTAAAACATGACTTAATTAAAATAATTCGAACTTATCTCTCCCACTGTGCCCCGAAGCCAAAAATGAGTAAGTCAACTGATCAGTTTGAAGTAGAAAGCCGACCGTGCCAAGACCACTGCCAGAAATAGAATTTACTAAAAATAGTAAATTCCTGAAGATGCTCAGAATGCCATGAAAAACGTATCACTGCGAAGCTCTCTGAAAACCCAGAAAGAATCCACCATTAAATCAACCAACCTCAAGCGAGAGCATTCTTCAAAACAAGAAACCCTAATTTCACCTTCCAAGTAGCCTACGGGTCTCCGAAATAGGCCAACGGTCACTGGAAAGATCATGCTCAAGAAGGGAACATTACAAAGTATCTCAACAATACATAGCAATTTACTGTCCCCGACTACAAATGACAAGATACATATATAGATGGCCGAGGTTGGTTGGGATACCAACCGTCAGCAACTCTTCCTAACTACCTGCCCGACAACTAATCCAACTTTTACTTTAAACTGTGCATGTATTATTTAAACTATTATTATTTATTCCCAGTACGACCGACTACAACATTTATTTAATTAGTACAGTCGATTACAATATAATTATTTATTAACATGGCCGTCTACATACCCATCCCTTTTTTTTAATTTTAAAATGTGTTTTTTTTAATAAAAACTTATGTCAAAATGTGTTGGGTTGAAGGGGATGACTAGGCATCCCCCGGCTGTCCTAGGAACGACTAGCCATCACGTAATGTCCCTTGTACATTAAGGGGCACTTCCGAAACGTTTTTCCAAAAAATGTCAAGAAAGGGGGATGAAAAGGGGGCGTTTCCTAAACGTAAATGCATCCCCAATACATCCCCTGTAGGAAACAAGGCTTATAGAGTAGGGGATATGTCCTCAAGGAGCACTACAACATACTTTTCTAACTAAAAACTACAAGTCTACCAGCTTATCTTATTGCTAATCCTACACTAACAGTCCATTCATTAAATAGCTATGGATTGAAAAAGGGGTCATGACACAAATCTGACTCTAGGTCGCAAACCAAGAAGTTTTAATATATTTTATAACCAAATGCATGAGGAGAGTGAGTGTGAGGCCAAAAATGAATATCCTCCAATTTAAATATTAAGCTCAACTCGGAACCAAGGTTAATTCATGACATAGTATGGCAATGTATTTCTTGGATTTTGCAGTTAGAAAACCCTGGAACTCACTATATATCAATATTGTCCAACTTATGTCTTAAGTTGTGTACTGTCTTCAATTACATTTGTGGGGATCTAGCAGGAAATATTTAAGCATTTCAATATTTGAATTTTGTATCAAAACACCACTTTAAATACAAGACTGACAAAAAATTTGGCAAACCCTTGTTTACACAACACAAACAATTAAATACAAAAGTATGCATATCAAAATGTGAACGTATTCCCATAGCCCCAAATATCTTTTACCCAAACTTCAAGGCTAGGACTACCATTAAGCAACATACATGACCTTCCACATGTCTCAGTGATGGCCTGCCACAGGGAGAAAATGATCAGAATCTCGTAGCAGCAAAAATTTTTTGGGGAAAAGATCGAAAAACCAAAAGTATAATATTTTTTGAAAAAATGGGATTTAAAACAACACGTAAAAAAAATTAGAACAAGAGAATAAAACTATTTTTTTTTTAAATTGAAAGGCATTTCCATAGCATAGAGATATAGAGAGCAAATAAAATAAAGAGTTTAACTAATGAATTGCAGAAAATAGATTTTTGTAGTTTACATTCATATCGCTGATTACATTGTATTGTTGTTCAACGTCTTTCAAACTCAAAGCATTACTTCACATTGCAAAACTAATAACTAGATGCTGATAGATGACAAAATTTCAATTACAATATATTTTTTTACAAAGTCAACCTAAGCAGTTATGCAATTACTTCACATTGCATAACTAATAACTACAAGCAGCTGCCAATTGCATTTGCTTGTCATGGCATTCAATGAGACCACATTTCTTTGAGGCATTTTTTCAAACAGTTCACTGCCTTGTCTATGCTACCACATTTTTCATACATGTCTACCAAAGCATTTTATCAAACAGTTCACTGCCTTGCTGCTATGGCTCATTTTTCATACATGTCTACCAAAGCATTTTATCAAACAGTTCACTGCCTCGCTGCTATGGCTAAAAGCCTAAAACAGGTGCTTTCGAAAAGCTATGGATGCTTGGAACAAATCTATCAAAGCATAATAGTAAGCAATAGCATAGACAAGGCAGTGAACTGCTTGAAAAAATGTGTCAAAGAAATGTGGTCTCATAGTGATGGAATGCCATGACAAGCCATACCTCAAAAAAATGTGGTCTCATGGTGATGGAATGCCATCACCATGATAACTTGTCATGGCATTCCATCACCATGAGACCACATTTCTTTGAGGCATTTTTTCAAACCGTTCACTGCCTTGTCTATGCTACCACAAAGCATTTTATCAAACAGTCCACTGCCTTGCTGCTATGGCTAAAAGCCTAAAACAGGTGCTTTTGAACATTCTATTGATGCTTCACAAAAATATATCAAAGCATAATAGTAAGCATAGACAAGGCAATGAACTGTTTGATAAAATGCCTCAAAAAAATGTGGTCTCATGGAATGCCATGACAAGCAAATGCACAGACAAGGCAATGAACTGTTTGAATTGTTTGGTAACTGTAGACATGTATGAAATATGTGGTAGCATAGACAAGGCAGTGAACTGTTTCACAAAATGCCTCAATTTCAAAGACATGTGGTCTGTTCGATAAAATAGACAGGGCAGTGAACTGTTTAGAAATGTGGTCTGTTTGATAAAATAGACAAACCAATGCATAGACAAGGAAATGAGATGCCTACTTGTAGGCTTGTAGCCGAAATCGTGGCCCACAGGTGCTTGAAATTGCCAGCAGCAGCAGCAGCAGAAATTGTGGGAGCTTCAAATTGCGAGCAGCAGAAATGAGTGGCCCAGAAATCACCTCCAAAACATGCCTGACGCTGACGTGCAGGTGGACTAAATAGGGTTTCGGCACAAAAAGAGGGTTTTTTTGGCACAAAAATCAGTGCGATTTTATCCACATTTTTTTGCAGGTCTTAAACGTGTTTTGGCAATTTTGCAGTTTGAAACGGGAAAAATCGTTGACCAGAAGGTCAACGATTTTTTCAAAAAATCGGGGAAAATATCTTCCAGCCTGCCACTTTTTAAAAATTGCAATTAATCGGGATTTTTTGCAGATTTATGCTTCTATGGTTCGGATATAATGACTAAAGGAGTTTCTATAAGATGCTGTCAACCAACTAATGACTCTCATCTACAAAATGAAAAAGCTGGAAGGTTCAAGATGCAATACCTTGAATTTAACAAGTTCAGACCATGTAAGATTAGGAGAAGCAAGGCAATATCAGTTTGTGTCCCTGGACACATAATAGCCTAGCCAATCATATTAATAATAAATTGCTTACATGCTTGAAAACATCTGCATAAGACACTAATTTGATCCCAGATAGATTTATTCATTATCTTTATGAGACTATGTATGAAAATGCTTGTTAGTAACACTGTTGATAGTGAAATCTTCAGAGAGCCACTCATATTGATAATAAATTACTACCTATCACCAAACATCTGCATAAGACATTAATTTGATCCCAGGGAATATTATTATATTTCTTTGCTGTCTTATAAGACTCTGTATGAAAATGCCCATTAGTCAGACTGGTGATGGTGAAATCTTCAGAGACCTTATTATGTTCAATAAGAAGGATGCAGACTTCAGAATATCAAAACACATGCAGATGATCCATATTCAAAAAAGCCAAACAGGCTGATAGGCAATCCTAATAATGATGTTCTGTCACTTATAAAGATGTGGTAAAGAGCTCCAGACCTCGAATTGATCTCAATGGACTAATGATCACATTTAACTTTTAAGTACACGGCCATAATATGTTTGATCTTCAAAATTACAATGAAACATCTTTCTCTCCAGCAAGAAAGAAACGCACCAAATCAACTGTCTTTGGGGATTGGAATGTAAAGAATAATTATGTAGCGATACCAGTTAATCTTATATAACAACCAGTGATATCAAATTCAATTACCAAATTGCAAGGTTTCTTTACATACAAACTGAGAACATCCAATAAGTGAACCACCTATGGATTAATAGCAAGTCATATGAATGTCATAGTTTAATTCTTCAAATAACTTTCCCATACCTCATTTTTCTTAATATAATATCGTAAATGGCGCCCATAAAAGATTGCATATGCTCCATTGGAAGCAAGGGATCTTTGCATGGCCGAATTGGCAGTTTGTTCTAACCTGATGATGACCTTTCTATGTTGCTTGTACATACGTTTAGATTCTGCAAAATCAAAAAATACATAACCAAAGAGTATTTCATACCTTTGACGAAATCTCAGACTAATATGATATGATGAACAGAAACTGAAAATTAGCAAAGAAACTATTTTAGACATCAGCAGAGAATAAACATTTGCAATCAAGCAATAAATGTTGAATCAGGAACAGAAATATCAACCAGCTGTTTTAACCATACAAGCAAATATCTTTCTCAGGAATATCTCAACAAACCAAAAGATAAAAGATATTTTCAATTTCTCAGGATATCATCAGGAAAATATCAGGAACCCAACAAATGCAGAAAATTCAAAAAACAAAAGAGAAATAACTGATGTTTTTTACATTTAAAGCCATCGTAATTGCATACAGAGTGAGAGAATGGAAGTAACCACGAATATTGAAAGAAGTATTTTGTTCATTAATTTTGAGATCACTGATTACAGTGCATACTGCATAGTGCATATTTACATAGTTCAACTTCAAAGTTCAAATCTTCAAAATCAGTTACACACTACAAACTACAAATGTCAGGCTGCAAAGTAACAAAAATTGAGCACTGCAAAGTTCACAAATAGCACAAAAACAATCTCATAAAAGAATACAGTTCCTAATGTTGAAGCCACATCATTCTGTTTATGCCTAATCCAATTCAGCAGCTCTTCATCAAATACCTTGGCCATCCTAAATATATCAAAAACAACTGATGTATGTCAAAAACCACACTCCCTGAAATCCTGTTTGTTATGTTGTATAAAGATAAGAGCTGTTTACAGTCTAAATGAGAAGGAAACAAAAAAGCAGTTTGCTGCCTTATAAAATGAAAAAATAAAAAAACTTGGAACATCTCAGAAAAATCAAAAAATATAGAATAATGTCAGTGAAAATATTGGGAAAAAAAGGGGGAACAACTCAGTTACATATTGGTCAGCAATGTTTTGGAAAAATGCTGTGATTTTTTTAATGAAAATATCAGTATCTGCTCCAAGATCCAATTTATCACAAGATATTGCAATTTTTTGCTGCAATCTGCTTCTATGGTTTTAACCACCAAGAAAAAAACTTCCAAATTTTGTAGGTGTTAGCAAGAAAAGTCGGGTCACAATGAAAGATCCCTGTGTTATTCTGTCCCAAAAACTCAGTTTGAATGGATTAAAATTTTGTCAAACACTTGGCATGAAAAGTGTCTAAGTTTTGGTTCCTTAAGTCTGATATAAATTTCTGAGTATTCTAATGCTGGTTTGAAAGATGTTTCAATGCCAAAACATAAACAATAACATAGAAATGACAGATAAATGATTGCATACTCCTATATCAAGGAACCCACTTGCAAATATGCCTTTATTGATCATATAACAGGTCTGATATAAGTTATATCAGTCTATTACAGTCAATAAAATACATCTCCAATTGATCACATAACAATGTATGACATACCTGTGATCAATCCTGAAATGGAATACAAAAGTGGCTGCTACAGGACTGATGTTTGATATAGAATGCTGATGTGAAGTATACAAACTGAAATAGCTCCAAACAATTCCATGAACCTCCCTCAAGGGTAGTACACCAATCCTAGAAGGCTGTAATAGCCTTTGGGAGTGCACTTAGGGTTTCAACAAGCCATGATCTGCCCTTAATATGCAAAACCCACGTATGATATGTATTCCACAATGCCTCAAAATGATTTGCCAAACATAATATTCAACACCCACGAAGATATATACCCAAATCGCCAAAATGGTGAAATTAAACATGAACCAGCAACATTAAAATTATATCAGCATGTAATCCATCAACATTTCACCATAAAATCAATGCCATAATGCTGCCATGAAACCCTATAGGTGAAATCTGCAATATCTCCTCAAGATATCAATACCCAACTTCGAAATTTGTCATAAAAATCATTTCCAAGTTGTTACAAAACCCTAGCAGCTGATAAACCTGCAAATACTTGCTTTTCCAGCTCTTTAGTCTTGCCAAATTAGGCCAATGAAGTGCAAATGTAAACCTTAGGTGGATTTGCCTGTTTTGTGAAATGGGTTTTCGTCCAATTCACTATCCTCCAAATGATTTCGTCCTCAGAAGACCTATATGCTGCTGAAAACCTCTTTCAGAGCTCAAACCTGCAATTTGTTTTTGTCAAAATGAGAATAAAATGCTCAAAAAAAAGCCCAACACTTTGCTTTATAACCTCCATGAGCTTTTTTTAATAAAAAGCAATAAAACATCCTCCTCAAAAATCTTTCCTCATCAAAAGAAATGGAAACCTTTTAAAAACAACTTGAGTTACTAGGATAGGGGCACTTTTCACTATTCCCATAAGGCAAACTTTAATTTTTCACTTTGTCCCTTGATTCACCAACTGAACTCCAAACTTAAGGACTCGTACGGCTCCCACCTAAACTCCCCAACCCTCAGTTGGGTTCCCTAACCTTTCTGCTGACCCACGGGAACCCTAATAGTAGGCCAACCTCCGCTATAGTCTGAGCTGCCCAAGGAAGGGACATTACAGTCCTCCCTTCCCGGGATTGCTTGTCCTCAAGCAATCGCCATACAACCTGCTCCTCCACTCTAATTGAATTGCTAATATAGCATAATCCGTGAAACAACATAATGGAATCCATGTGCAATGATGCATCCAACCAATCAATACCAGGATCCCAAACCAATCTACCCAACCTGCTATAACTGAAATCTCTCACGAAAACACCAAGAAACATCCATCCATTATGGTAGGCCAATAAGAAGATGTGAAATTGAACTCTCATATGCATATAAACCAATCCATAAGACCACCAAATGCTACTATGATAACTCAAACCAGCATTAAGATCGATGTCAATGGTGTCATCATACCCATGTATAAGCAGGAAATTCACCTCATAAGCAATGTCCATCAAGAAGACATGTCTCCACGCACTCCCATGCAACTCAATAGTTGTTATAGACCATGCTAAATTTGAGAGTGCCATGGAGTTCCAGTAGGACAGCTACTAACCCATGACGAATCAATGAAGATGAAGTCACCGATCAACAAATACAAAGCTGACATATCATAATAAATCAGTGACATAACCAAAGATGAGTTATGGAGGCCTTTAACACCCATCAAAGACAATTCTTGAGTGGCTGGTCCACTATGGGTGTCAAGAACAAAATCATCAACTACATTAAGGAAAAGATCAACAACTGAAAATTCTGAATTACCTCCATCTTCCTTGCCACATTCATGCCTGTCATCAATGGTTGGCCCATGATGATCAAACAAAGTTGATTGCCTCATTCTTTTTACCATCTCTAGATGCTATTTTGCTTGACCAACAATTAGCTTAGCTCTCCTAACTCTCTCTAGCCAAATGTTACACTTTTCTTGTGCCTTTTCCACACCTTCAAAAGTCTAATATACCAAATCAGATTGTGTAGTGCCCTGTTTTTTAACAAAATTACCATATCCAACACTCCAACTTTGTATGCCATCATTAGTAGACCTCAAGTAACTATCATGCAAAGGTGTCAGTATGTCTATTTCATGAGAATGCAAAACCATAGGACTGTTGTCCTCAAACAAATCAGGTATAATGTCATGCATGTTAGAGAAAATGAACATACTCTTAGCTATCCCATCTTTTGTCTCATTCTTTAGTGCCTTAAGCACAATACATTTACCCATGTGAGTAAACTCTAACACTGTAATGAGCCTTGCTCAATCGGACCTTAAATCTCTTCAATTTGCAGCCTTGAAATTTGTCAAACAGTTTGTATGCAATGTTCTATGTTGCTGGTATGAAGTTTCAGTTTGTTGTTTGATGCCAGAATGAATGCCAAATTGATTTTGAAAGCTTCTAAAACTACTATGCAAGTTTCTAAATGCAATACAATGCCCTTTTGTATTTTTAAATGCATATAAATGAGAAACTAAGTGACTAAAGTGCATCTACAGCCAAGAGACATTTCATCAAACACTTGGCATGCAAACTAAGTAAGTACAAGATGCTTTCAAAATGCTTGAGGAAAACAATGATTATGCAACTCCTTATTTCTCCTTAATTGCAAAATGAAAGATTGTTACAATGCATTCATAAATTGGCCAAGACTCTTGGCACTTACATATTACTTATTGACTGTCGTAAACAAGCATCTACAGCAGATTACAAAAATGATATCATATGCAAATCTAACAGGTCAGATAGACAATGGAACCTGGTTGAATTGAAGCGCCCTTGAGTGGAGATGAGGAAGCAAGCAAAAACCAATTGAAATTGTGCTTTCCAAAGCCAAATCGAATGCCTCAAGCTAGCCACCCCTGTTATGGTCTGATCTCAAAAATAAAATAATATAAAGCATAAAAATTCTGTCCCAAGCACCAAATGTGATCTCTAAGGCCCAAGGAAGAGGGCGAACCAAGTCCCAAGTGAATCCAATGTCAAATGAGTGCTCCACAATAAAAACAAGCCTCCAATGGCGTCCCAGCTGTGACTGTGAAATATCTGATTTTATTATCAGATTCTTCACAATTGTGATCTGCTTTCCAACCCAAGTAGATGAAGAAAATCGACCCCAAGGAATGAAGTATCAAACACCAAATGATAGCAAGGCAAATCTTCTACAAAAACTCCAAATTGATTTCTCAAAATTGGCCAATGGCCACAATTTTGTTCCAATTGAGATGACTGAAATATCACCTCCAAAATGCAACCCTTCGGGAGATATTGCACTCCCTCAATTATGCTATCAATGGGAATGATCGTTCCCAAAGACCCTTGCTGCAGAAACTTAAGCTCCACAATGGATGTCAATATCATATGCAAATAACTGGATGCTTATAATGGCAGCCCACACCCCATTTTATACTTTTTCTTTCCTTCATTTGGGAAGCTTCTAGAAACATCATAATATTTTATTATTATTTCGCATTTATTATATTATATTTGCACTTTATAATAAAATAATAAATTATAATCATAAAGTACAAATATAACATCATTTTATAACATGAGGTTTCTAAAAATAGAAACATTCCATTAAACCATTAGAAAACCTCCAAATATGTCAAAACTTCCCCAAGAAGCCAACTACCATCTGAGTAACTGCCAAGAAGACCCTCTAATCATGCCCTATTAGCCTAAGAGGGTCGTTGATAGGCTAATCATGCTGATAACACATTGTCTAGCTAGAAGGGGACATTATAGTCCGTGTAACAACCTATCTGGTCTACAGTTTAATAATTCAACTATCCACCAAATTTCAACTGAATTGCAACTAACTTGTTTTCGAAACTAGGGTTTCCAATTTGTTTCCAACTGATTTCAATAAGCAACTAATCTTGTGAGTTTTCAGTTTCAGCTGAAACGAAGGCAACTAACTGTTTCCTCCAACGGTATCACGGATGAACAATAACTAAATAACTGTCTAACTAGGGTTTCATCAAGCATAATAACGAACTAAAGAGTAACTGTTAGGGCATCATTAACTAACTTCCATTCATAACAAGGTAATGTAATCAACTGTCAATCTTTTCCATTCAAAACTACTTTGAGCAATACATTAATTACATAGCAGTAAATTTAGCATATAAAGTACTCAAATAAACATATATTGTACTTGAATTAGCGGAAGTAGGTAACCCCTTATGTAGACATCATTAAACTAAAATGCTGATCATCATCACTTGAGAAAAGAGAATATCATCAAGGGCTTTACCACCCAACCAAGACCTACTGGTCTCCCGAGTTTCTTCAACTGAAGAACCCGCCCTTTACGAGGGTAATCAACATGGATCAAATTATCATCATGCCTCTGAGCCTGGTGTCAAGGACCTATACCTCCTGATCGACCTAACTAAGGGTACCTCCCAACTAGAAGAGCCTCTCTGATTAGTGGTATATCCAGTACTTGATAGCTGACAGATGCTGAATCTAGCATCGTACCTTGGCCAAGGATTTTAATTTTACTGGCACTCCTATGCCGATATCTCTAGCACTACTGCGTCGTCAGCACTCTCACCCTTGCTCGACATGACAACTTTCAGATCTGTTTTCGTATTTCTTGCATCATCTAAATGGGTTATCATTCTTCTTTTGGTTCGAGGTTAAAATTATCCTTAGGGTTTATTGTTGTATATCTTGATTTGGATCCATTCTTACAATAAGATTTATCGATATCTTTACGGAAGAAGAGAGGCTAGGTACAAAACTTCTTTTCTTTAATGGTTAACCTCCTAGTTAAGTCATGTGTAAAGAGAGAGACAAATTAAGCTGATTCGATATAATGTCCTTCCAGTTCTTAACCAAATACAAGCTAGTTAAAGATCTCGGATTAGAGGAGAGGTATGCCCTTAACCAATTCAGCATTTATGAATAGTGTGAACTCATTTAAGACAAAGTGAAATAATGCTCATGAAAACTTCAAGATGTTTTGGACTACTTACAAATTTAGATGGCAGAGTAAATCGGTTTCCATTCAAGGAATTTCTCAGATGTTAACAACAAAGTCCATTACCGTATAAGCTTTTGAAGAAGGATGAAAGACCTGTCCTTAAAATGAGTGGTACTAAGATACATCTATTGATATATATAAACTGCTAGGGCTTTGGTTGGAAATATGATGTTATTCATTAGCAACCCAACATCTACAAATGATACTCGTCTTCCACACTATACTAGTTATTAGGTTAGAGGATGTGTGTTCTCAGATCAACAAACTTTACAGAGAAAGAAGACTCGGATCACATCCAAGAGTCAATATTGATTATAAGGGTTCATGGTAGCAGACAGGTTGTCCTACAAAAGATGGTTGCAGGAAGAGAAGATTATAATTTTCATCATTTTTGGGTTTCCAAATCTCATTTTAATGAACGGATACGATCACCCAAAGAGTTTCTAAATTCAAAAGAAAGGAACAAGGCTATGACTCCATAATGAGATTGTCTTTTATTTATTCACCAATCAGTTTACCAATTAAATTGACGTTATACCGGTTATGTCCAGTATTCTCTAATTTATCTATTCAGATTAAACTCAGATTAAGAAGAAGAAAGATCTCGTAGCCAATCCAGATCATCTGACAGAGAAAAGAAGAGTGGTTCACGGCTTCAAAGACAAAATATATTTTCCTAACGTTTTCAAGATATTCACTCTACTCAATTTGAGATGTTAAACAGTGGCAGAGGTTACCCGAATGCAAGGCATATCCAGATTTGGGTTCAAAGAAAGAATGTGCAGGTCGCAAAAATAAGAAAAGACTTGTAATTACACCTCACAGATTCACCAAGTACATTTTTCAACCACGAATAGAGTCGAGCCTTGACTCGGGTCAAGGAATCAAAATAAAATAAACAGGGCTAGTGCTACATGCAGATAGCTTGACAAGTGATGGTCGCCAGAAAAGTTAGGCAATAGGAATTGATTCAACATTGCATACCGTTAAAGGAAAGATCATAACCAGAATCAAATTCAAAGCTAAAACTACCTGACCAAGAATTTAAAATATCATTTCATTTTCAAGTACTTATCTTCTTTATATTCCGTCGCAACTGATGCAACTAGGAAAGTAATCCCGCCACAAGAGAGAAAGGATTGGATTTGAAGCAACTGAATTCCATGCCACGCACAAAACTCCCTCAAGATGGTATTCGAAGCAAAGGCTAAAGACGAATGTAAATAATTTGGATAACTAAGGCGAAACCACTTCCAGACCAGATTCCGAGCACAAAGATCGGGATTTGTTAAAAGTGAAGAGGATTTAAGAATACGGTGGTGAGAATTGTTAAACAACTCCACATATGACTTCGCTACAGGCCTGGCAAGAGAATATGTTATTCCCAAAAGAAACCCGCTATCCAACACCGAGAGAGATGGAAGTATGAGAACTCGTTCTGACGAAAAAGAGAAAAAAGATGAAGAATGCAGGTCGGATTTTCCCTAAGGAGTTTCCCAACGGTTCCAAGAATCCTTTCATCTACCCAGTCTTGGGCGTTTCTCCACACGGGTGATGAGGTTCCAAAAGCCCGCCTCAAAGACTCGACGCCACTAAAATTTTCATTCCCAATTTGAAGCCAACATTAATATTTACTATGTTATTTAGATATTAAAAACATTAGTTCGTTCCTCTCCAAGGTTTCCAATATTTATTATATAATTTATCATTCAATTACATACTTCTTTTTATAATTATAAAAAGTGTATATATACTTATATATATATATATATATATATATATTTAAATTGACCTAAGAAATAAAATAATTAAATTGGATTATTTATGGCCAAGTTACGACTTAGTTACTTGTCATACACCGACTCGAGGTAGATGATAAAATAGATCCATTGTTAACTATGTCCTCTCCCTGACGATATTTCCCTTTCTCGCGTGGCATCAGCAATCCTGCATCCACTGGAAAGGATTATGGTTAGATCATTCTCAACGGCCTATTAATATGCATTTAAATTTAATCTCATGATCTCATTCAACTTCTTGGCAAATAAAAAGTTCGTTAAAATTACGGTTACGATAAAGGAACAACTATCCATTCCCAATGTCATAATCACATGAAAGCAGTTACTTGCAACTATCATTGTATTCAAAATACATAATTGAACATAAGGTCTCAATTTGAGAGATGTAACAGTCCGCCCCTCCTAAAATTGTTTGTCCCCAAGCAATCTTAGATCTAGATGCTGCAGAATCTCCTCACTTTCCCAAGTAGCATCCTCAACTGGCAAGTCCCTCCATTTAATTAAGTACTCCCTGATGACTCGTCTTCGCAAAGTCCTCTCTCTAACATCTAGGATGGCCTCAGGCACCAAAATCAATTTCCCCTCATCATCCAGGGGTGGCAAAGTTGTGGAAGGAACTACACGATGTCCTAACGCCTTCTTGAGGCGTGACACATGAAAGACATTGTGCACTTTACTGTCGACTAGCAACTCCAACTCATAAGCCACCTCACCCACTCTCCTGGTAACTCTGAAAGGTCCATAGTAATGTGGCTTAAGCTTTAAACTGCTCCTCTTAAGAGAAGACTGTTTGTGTGGCTGCAACATCAAATACACCATGTCACCCACCTCAAACGTGCGCTCAACTCGTCTCTGATCAGCATATTGTTTTTGTTGGTTTTGTGCCTTCTGTATGTTCTCTCGCAAAGCTCTCATGATGTCCTGATTCTCCTGCAATAGATCTCCAGCACTAGGCACTCGGCTATCACCCAAAAACAAATCTAGAAAACTTGGCGCATCATACCCATATAGCGCCATGAATGGTGTCATCTGAATGGAGAGATGATAAGTGGTATTATAACAGTACTCACATAAATACAACCACTTAACCCAACCCTTTTGCTGTCCTGCTATGTAATTTCTGAGGTATCCTTCCACCCACTTGTTCACAATCTCTGTTTGTTTGTCAGTATGTGGGTGGTAACTAGTACTCGGAGTGAGCTCTGTCCCACACAACCTAAATAACTCCTGCCAAAAATGGCTCATGAATCGGCCGTCCCTATCACTAACAATGCTCTGAGGTAACCCATGCAACCTAAATACCTCATGGAAAAACAACTCGGCTACCTGTGTCGCTGTGTATGTAGCCGTAATCGGAAAAAAGTGAGCATACTTAGTCAAATGATCCACAACCACGTATATGCAATCCCTTCCCTGAGCTCTAGGTAAACCAGTAATGAAGTCCATAGATAAGCATTCCCACTTCCTATCAGGAATCGAAAGTGGTTGGAGTAAACCTGTAGGGTATGTGTGTTCCTGTTTATTCTGTTGGCAAACAGGACACTCTCTGACATATTGTAGAACATAGGATTTCCCTTCCAAGTGAACCTCTCCTGAATCTGCCTGTAGGTCTTGAAATATCTAGGATGTCCTGCCATGGGTGTATCATGATAGGTACTCAAAATAGCGTTCTTCATTCCTAAACCCGAAGTCAAATAAATCCTCCCTTTGTAAATGATTAAATCATTTACAACTGTATATCTATCATCTTGTACTGACCCCTCAACAATACCTGCAGCCCAACTGTCCTTGGCATATTCTGCCACTATCAAATGTCTCCAATCATCTGCTATCCCAGCCATAGAACTCAAGTGTGGGCGTCAAGATAGTGCATTAGCAACCACATTTTGTGTCCCCTTGACAAAAGAGATGTCGAAATCATATGATTGCAGCTTGCTAACCCACTTCTATTGTCAATCATTAAGGTCTCTCTGCCCCAAGAAGTGTCTCAAGCTGTTATGATCTGTTTTAACCACAAACTTACTGCCCACCAAGTACTGTCTGAATTTGGCCAAGGCATGCATAATGGCCAACATCTCCTTGTCATATATGCTATAATTCCTCTCCGGGTCGTGCAGCTTCCGACTCTCATAAGCAATTGGATACTTGTCCTGCATAAGGACTGCACCTATCCCCTCACCTGATGCATCACACTGTAGCTCAAAGGGCTTAGAGAAATCCGGTAATGCAAGTACTGGGCAAGAATTCATGATTAGTTTGAACCATAGTTTGCGAACTCTGCGGACTCGAGAGTCCCGACCCTGGCCGAGTCGACTTGCCACGGACTCGGGAGTCGAGTCCAGGAGAGTCCTGGGTCGGGACTCCCGAGTCCGACCTCAGGACTCGGCCAAGTCCTGAGGTCAGACACGGGAGTCCCGACCCAGGACTCTCCTGCGCGGCTGAATCTTAAAATGGGTTAAAACCCATGTTTCTTTATATATTTTTTTTTCATTTTCAGACTCACTTGTGAAAAACAGGTCTGCAAATTGATTTGGGGTTGATTGAAGCAAGGAGAACGAACTAGAAAGATCAAAATAGAGCAATGTAAGTGATCTAACAATTCTTTTTGTTTGTTTTCTTCAATTTCTTGCATTCAAAATCAAAAAAATCAAGAAAAATAAGGGGAAATGCTGCCAAATTTTTTTCTATTTTCCTTAATAGCCTAATTTTTATTGTTTCTACTTTCTAGCTTGTTTTTGCATTCTTTTTCTTTTGCAAATGTTTGAAACTTTGAAATTTTGAATCACATTTATTTGCTGATTTTTTAGCAAACCCTAGCTGATTTTTTATTTTCCACGTTGAACATGAAACAGCAATGTCATCTTCAAATCCAAAGGGACTAAAAAAAGACCCTGCATGGAAGTATGGAATTCCAAGAAATAAAAAAGGTGAATTGACATGTAATGAATCCCAGAAATGGATGACAGGAGGAATAAACAGATTAAAATACCACCTTGCTAGAATACCTGGGCAAAATGTGGAGGGATGCAAGAATACTACTCCTGAGATTATTAGAGAGATGAAGGCCCTTCTCGCTGAATATGAGCTTAAAAAGGAGGAAAGACAAAAAACAAAGGATGCCCTAGCAGCAGCGATGAGTGGATCCCAATCCCAATCTACACTCTCTATGCCCCATGGTGTTGCAAGTCCAAGCTTCCGTGCTCCACATTCATCTTTTGGTGAGAGTCCTGATGGTTCCTTTTCTACTACTAGTGCTAGTCAGAGTCCTTCATCAGGACCAAATTATTTTATTCCACGTAATGTTCTAGGATCACAACCTTGACTTGAAGGTACTGGTTGGAATAAAGAAAAGCATCAAGAAGTTAGGATGGCTGCTGCAAACTTTTGGTACTACAATAATCTACCTTTCAATGTTGCAAACAGCCCATATTGGGAAGGTTTGGTGAATGCCCTTACAGTTGCAGGAAAGGGGTTTAAGACCCCATCATCTAAAGATTTGAGTGGGCCATTGCTAGAGGAAGCCGTAAAGAATACACGGCTTGTGGTTGATGAGCAAAAAAAATTTTGGCGAAGAAAAGGTTGCAGCATTTTATCTGATGGGTGGACAGATGGACGAAATAGAACTCTCCTTAACTTTTTAGTGGCCTCTAATGGTGGATTGGTGTTTCTAAAATCAATAGATGCCTCCCATGAAGTTAAAAATGCTGAGACTTTATGCAATCTATTAGATGGGGTGGTCCAGGAGGTTGGAGTTGATAATGTTGTCCAAATCATCACGGACAACGCAGCTGCATATGTAGCTACAGGTAGACTACTTATGGAGAGGCATCCCACAATTGTTTTGTCTCCATGTGTTGCACATTGCTTAGACCTATTGCTAGAGGACATTGGGAAGATTTCATGGATCAAAAGTGTGGTTGAAGATGCAAAAAGTGTTACAAAATTTATCTACAATCATACTTGGGTGCTTTCTTTAATGAGGAAATTTACAAATGGCAAGGACCTTGTGCGACCTAGAGTGACACGATTTGCTAGCCACTTCCTCACATTGCAAAGCATTCTTAGTGCCATTGGTCATCTCAAGCAAATGTTCATGTCCAATGCTTGGAAGGAGTCCTCATTTTCCAATAGACCTGAAGGGGAGAGGATTGTTGCCATAGTTTTTGATGAGACATTCATCAAAAATGGAGAGGAGTTGATGGGGGTAAGTAGCAATCACACAAAAACAAATTATACATGATAATCTATTTGCTGTTTTTATTTTTTGAGGGGTTAATTTTGTTATGATTTAACATTTGTTTTCATTTTTTTAGGTGACAGAACCTTTGGTGAGGGTTCTTCGTATGGTGGATGGAGATGGCATGCCAATGGGTTTCATCTATGAGGCCATGGATAGGGCCAAAGAGGCCATATCACGTTACTATGGTGGCAACAAAAGGAAATATGAAATCATATGGCGCATCATTGATCGGAGATGGACACACCAACTCCACCAGCCGATTCATGCCTTTGCCTACTTCTTGAATCCGAAGTTCTACTTCTCGGACACATTTAAGGCGGATGAGGAGGTCATGGAAGGTCTTGTCATATGCATTGATAGGATGGTGCCTGATCGTGAGCTGAGAGATAAAGTGCTTGATGAGTTGGAGGTGAGATTTGTTACATCTTATTTATGAATTTGCAATGTTGAGCCTTGACTATCTATGAATTTTCTATATTTGATTTACTTTTTCTTTTATCTATTCAAGGTCTACAAGGGTGCAGAGGGGAGACTCTTTTCCTCCCAGCAAGCAATTGAAAGGAGAGGAAAACAACAACCAGGTAAAAAATGAAATTAGAAACTTGATTCTTACATATAGATTGTTTACTTTATTCTTATTTCTTAATACTTATATTTTTTAAACATGTTTTTGTAGATCTATGGTGGGAGAACTATGGTGCTAGCACACCAAATCTTCAAAAGCTAGCCATACGTGTCTTGTCACAGCCATGCAGTGCTTCTGGGTGTGAACGGAATTGGAGTTTATTTGAGAACATTCACACAAAGAAGAGGAATAGGTTGACTCAGCAGCGCCTAAATGATTTAGTTTTTGTTCGGTACAACCTTCGCCTTCGAACTAGAAAGGTGGAGGGTGTTTCACACGAGTCCATCGACTTGGATGACATTGATCCATATGGTGAATGGACTATTGATGAACAAAATGATGAGGCTGATGTCTTCCTTACTGATGAGGATCTTGCTGAATTAGAAAGAGCAGCAGCAGAAGAAGAAGCAGCAAGATTGGATGCCATGGAGAACAATGAAGACACATTTGAATATCATGTTTCTCCTACTCGATCTCCTAGTCCTCGTTTGGATACTATAGCACGGGCACCTTCTAGTTCTAGGCCTCCAAAATTGAGTACCATTGGGAGGAGAAAAAGGAAAATGTAGATTACATGTGGTTGTTAATGTTTTCCTCTTTTTGACATGATTATATGTAAACATTTATAAACTTATGATGTTGTTATACATTGAAACTATGGGTATTTGATGACTATGAATGATGAAATTTCAATTATTAAGTGTTTGATGATCATATGACGTGTAATCTTTGAATTATGAGTGTTTGATAATCAAATTAGGCTCTTATGTTCTCTAAATGCATTAATTTGTTCTTTTTTTTTTTTGTAAAACTACGGTTATTTTTTTGCCGAGTCCTAGCAGAGTCTTTTCCCGAGTCCGTGTCGTCCGAGTCATATTTTTGGGCTGCCAAGTCCGCAGCGGGTCCGAGTTTTCCAACTATGGTTTGAACATCTCAAAGCAATCCTGCGCCTCAAAAGTCCAAACAAACGCCCCTTTTTTCGTCAGATCTGTGAGTGGTGCCGCATGTCGTAAATATCCATTAGCAAATCTGCGGTAGAAGCCACATAGTCCTAAAAACCCTCTAAGCTAAGTAAGGTTCTTTGGAGTAGGCCACTCAACAATGGCCTGACCTTCTCTAGATCCATCTGAACTCCTTCTGCACTAATAATGTGACCAAGATAAAGTAATTCTATCATCCCCAAATCACACTTGGACTCCTTAGCATACAAGGACTCCTCTCCAAGAATACCCAACACTGTGTCAAGATGAGTAATATGATCCTCCCATGTTTTACTATACACCAAGATGTCATCAAAGAATACCAGCACAAACCGCCATAGCTATGAATGAAAAACCCTGTTCGTCGTGGACTGAAATGTTGCGGGAGCATTGGTTAGCCCAAATGGCATAACCACAAACTCGAAATGCCCACAATGACACCGAAAGGTTGTCTTCTCAATGTCTTGCTCTCTGACCCGAATCTGATGATACCCTAATCTCAAGTCAATCTTCGAAAAATATTTAGCACCATGCAATTCGTCTATCAGCTCATCAATCCTGGGTATGGGGTATCTATTTTTAATAGTCCTCTTATTCAACAACCTATAGTCAATGCACATCCGTAAGGTACCATCCTTCTTTTTGACCAAGACCATGGATGATGCAAAAGGTGACTTACTAGGTCTGATATGCCCCATTGCAAGCAACTCCTTGATTGTCTTTTCTATCTCGTCCTTAAGCCGCTTGGGGTGCCTATAAGGAGTGACTATCATGGGCTTGGCGCCCTCCTCCAACTCAATGATATGCTCAATCCCTCTGTTTGGAGGTCTACCTGGAGGAATCTCACTGAATACCTTTGTGTGCTTAATCCTCAACTCCTGAATGTCTAGATGGTACTCTGGTTTCGGCTGCTCTCCCTGGGTAGGCATCAACACACACTCGGTTGCCCACTCGACCATATCATGTCTCATGAGCCTCTCCATCCTCCTAAATGTAATCATCCTGAAACTAGAGTCGCGGATTGCCTTAAGTACGTGAGTCTTCCCATCAACCTGGAATGACATCTCCATCTCCTTAAGATCAAGGGTGAATTTCCCAATATCATGTAACCATTTCATGCCAATTACCATATCTGTCTCATCAATATTTACCACATAGAAATCTGCCTTGAACTCATAATTGTTCAAGCGCATAGGTAAAGTTGGAATCATCTTCTCGCACTTAAGGGTATATCCATCTGACACCTTGACCCTTATTCCCTCAAATTCTTTTGTCTTGATTCCACGCCTCTCTACAAGTCGAGCATCAATGAAATTGTGTGTGGCTCCAGTATTTAGGAGGGTGACGATCTTTTGTCCTGCCAAGACCCATCTCGTCCTAAATGATCCTTCTTGCTGGATGCTAGTGAGATGGTCATCATGTCGCCTTACTATCCTTTCTTGTTCCTCTTCATCGTCATGGTTATCTTCCTCATGCTCTGCTCCTAAATCCTCAGATTCTGATTGTTGATCTAATTTCTCTGATTCAGAATCCTCATAGTAAGCCCACATTGCCCTGTTGGCTTTGCCCTTCGGTCTCAAAGGACAATCATGATTGGCATCATAGGGCCCTTTGCAGTAAAAGCACAACTTCTTTTTACACAAGTCATTTAATGTTTCTCAATCAAGTGGTGCTACTGATTTTCCTTTATATTTTGGTTTGTTCTTCTTCTTGGGAAAAGATTTATTATCCCGGTATGAAGAGGATCCCTTCGATGAGAACTTGCTTTGTGGGTCTGCAAGTTCCATGCTCCTTGCCTTCTTCATTGCTTCCTGCAGTGTTGGCGGATCAAAGGCTTTAACCCACCCCTTCAAAGGATCCATCAAACCCTCAGTGAATAGAACTACTAGCCTCCTTTCACTGATATTAGGTACCATCACTGACAGCCTCTCGAAATCTGCAACATATGCTTCTAAAGATCCATGTTGCTTCAACTATGCCAACTCTCTGAATGTTACCTCAGGATCCTTGTTGTAAAACCTATCTATCAATCTATTAGTGAATTCTTCATAGGTGTTCACCAAATTATGGCCAAGAGTGACCAATCCATGGTACCACCATTCGTGAGCAGCTCCCTCCAAATGAAGTGTAGCAAATTTGATGGAATCTTCTTCGGGCATTGGTCTCAAAGATAGATAATTATCAAGCTTCTGGACCCAAGACCTAGCTGTACATTCACCACTTCCATCAAAATGGGCTAGTGTCACCTTCCCAAGAGCTTGCTGATAATTCGTCCTTGGAGCTACAGGAGGACGGTGATCATTTCTTCCCCCATTTCTTCTATTCCTTTGATTCATGAATTGATCAAAGGTCCACTGCTCTTTGAGGTCAGGGGGTAGTGTAGAATATTCCATATATGCTTGCCTAGCATCATCTGCAAACGGAACTACATTCTCTACTTGTTCTTCCCTTGGTGTGAAAGTAGGGAAGAGAGGTCTAGAGGCTGATCCTCTAGTGGTAGTGGCTCTATCTCTTCCATGAACCTCTGTATTGTTGCCATTCACCCCATTGTTCTCTCCTGTGTGATTGTTTTGGATGTGGAGATGATTCTGATTTGGAATTACTTGCTGGTACATTCTAGCTAGCAAGCGTGACATCATATCAATCATTCCATCAAACTTCTTTTCCATTTGATCATCTTTCTCTTCTCTGCTTCGTCTGTTACTTTCTACCATGGTTTCCTCTGTTTCTTCAACTGCTTTGCCTGTCTGTCTTAAAGCCTCCGAAAAAGTGTCTGCCTCACGAAGTTATGGAAATTGAAAAGGCTGATTTCATGCTTGACTTCTAGTGTATGGTCTTTCACTCATTTGACAGCTGAAATAAATCCTCACAGGTTGGTAGGATCTTTGCTCTGATACCACTGTAATGAGCCTTGCTCAATCGGACCTTAAATCTCTTCAATTTGCAGCCTTGAAATTTGTCAAACAATTTGTATGCAATGTTCTATGTTGCTGGTATGAATTTTCAGTTTGTTATTTGATGCCAAAATGAATGCCAAATTGATTTTGAAAGCTTCTAAAACTACTATGCAAGTTTCTAAATGCAATACAATGCCCTTTTTGTATTTTTAAATGCATATAAATGTGAAACTAAGTGACTAAAGTGCATCTACAGCCAAGAGACATTTCGTCAAACACTTGGCATGCAAACTAACTAAGTACAAGATGCTTTCAAAATGCTTGAGGAAAACAATGATTATGCAACTCCTTATTTCTCCTTAATTGCAAAATGAAAGATTGTTACAATGCATTCATAAAATGGCCAAGACTCTTGGCACTTACATATTACTTATTGACTGTCATAAACAAGCATCTACAGCAGATTACAAAAATGATATCGTATGCAAATCTAATAGGTCAGATAGACAATGGAACCTGGTTGAATTGAAGCGCCCTTGAGTGGAGATGAGGAAGCAAGCAAAAACCAATTGAAGTTGTGCAAGACATGATAAGAAAAGCAAATGAAGCTCCAAAGGGGTACACAAGCCCAAGTTATGAGAAGGTGCGTACCACTATATTGTCAAGGGAGGTCAAACATATAGAAAATGCATTAGCTCCCATCAAGTCCTCATGGAAAGAAACAAGTGTGTCTATTATTTTTGATGGATAGAAGGATGCAAGAAATAGAACATTAATCAATGTGATTGCAGTGTGCCCTAGAGGGGCAATGTTACTAAAAGCTATGGATTGTGAGGGGCAGGTTAAGGATGCAAAAATTAATTTTTGACATCCTTATACAATGCATTAATGAAGTGGGAACTCAAAATGTTGTCCAAATTATAACAAACAATGCAAAGAATTGTAGAGCTGTTGGTATGATAGTTGACTCACGATTTCAACATATATTTTGGACACCTTGTGTCGTGCATTTCCTCAACCTCATGCGACAAAAGTTGGGTACAAAAATAGATTGGATCAAATAAGTCTATGCTAAAGCTAAAGAGATCCAAATGTTCATAACAAATCACCACATGTCGCAAGCTAACTCTAGATAATTCTCACAACCAGAGCTACTAAAGGTAACTCAAACTTCAAACATCGCATTTTTTTAATGTTATGTTTTACTTTAATAATTTATTTAGAATACATACATACATACATACATACTGTTGATGGTGTTTTCTGCACAGCAACAACTCAAACAGAATATGGAAATCCTATCTCTCTTGAAAGGTAAATCTCTATCAGCAAGCCTCAAGAGATAACCCCAAGGTCTCTAATGTTAGGTCTTGACAATGCATAAACAACTCAGTGATAATGTGAAATGTTGGTAATCACAAAGGGACCTTACTAGAAGCAAATACTGAATCTTTGAACTTATCAAATTTCCAATATGGTGATACCTGAAATCCTAGATCTAACCCAAATGATAAAAGAAATAGCAAAAGAGATAAGGGTTTTAGAGAGATTTCTAAATTTAACACTAGTCCTAAGATTAACGATGCAAATGATAAAATATTTGAAATGGGCCAACCCCTCAAAACTGATTCTTGCTTGACCCAGATGAATCTGCAATCTTACAGAAATAGTGCAATCTTCTAAGGCATTAAAGATTTTCAGATCATGAACATTCATCCAAAACAACCTTATTGCAATTGAAATGAACAAATATTCACAATTGAACTAAGCATAATGAATATAAAAGTCCAGGCTAACTTTGCAAAGCAACTAACAATCAGCTAGCTGCAAAAAGTATGGACTAGGGACTGCTACAAACACTTCAAGCATCAAACCATAAACACCATTGAATCGCATCTAATTCTAAATTTAATTTATTCCAATATTTTCAAGCAATCTCAAAAGATTGAACAACAAGAACCATGCAACATAAGTCAACACAAGAGAGATCACCAAAGCACAATGTTTTCAATTGTAATGAGTCACCCAATGATAGCAACAATTCCAGTGTTTTGTATTACAGCACTTGCTCAAAATGACCTAACTCCTAGCTCTAACTCTTGCTATACTACTTAATTCACTCCAATGTAAAACTATCTAGCCCTTACAAATGAGGCAAAATGCCATATTTATAGAAACCCCCAAAATATGTCGGCCCAATTAGGTTCACAATAATAAACGGCCACAAAACAAGTCGGCCCAAGAAGCTCTAGAACAAAATAAAATAGCATTAAATGTTGGGACTCATCCAAGTTGGCCTGGGTTCTCTAATATAGCTCGGTCCAATGCATGCAAAGGAAGAAGAAGGAATAATGGGGAAGCACAAATTTTGATGTAGCCTTGCATTAAATGCTTTCTCCCTTATCTTTATCTCATCCAACCTTATCCTGTACCATTAAAAATACCCTTTCTCAATCGGCCAAATGTGGAAAAACTAACACCTTAATTCTCCTCTCAATAGATTTAATATCATCCCCTAATTGCTTAATAACTTTATCCCAATCCACTTTTAGGGTTTGATATTTATCCATAATTGCAAGGTAAGTGGCCGCATCATCTAACTGGTGTTCAATAACCGGATCATTAGTGACTGGAGAATATACATCATGCCACCATTTCCTGAGTTGCTCTAGATTCAAATGTTTCGGTGCAAACCTTTTCCTTCCTATCATGATCTCAAAGAAATACATTTATTGTAAATATTTGTCAAGGTACCCTCTATTTGCTTACCCTGCTTGTGCACCTTCTTCAACATCTTATGCCTGAGTTGCAAGACCTCATGCCATTCCCAGGGTTCTGCAGCCTTTTAAGAAGGGAGGATTCCATCACTAGCTAGCTTTTCTTCAGTGTAATCCATGATAGTCCTAATTTTCTGCAGTAGGAGGTCTACATCTTCTTTATCCTGAGCTAGCACACTTTTCAACCACTCCACAGATCTATTGGCATCCCCACCAGTTGACAGAATGTCTTTAATTGCATCATACCCTTGGTTCCTACCCCTTGCAACCAATTCAGTGTGGCATGAGCAGTAGTTTTCATTTTTTCCAACTCAGTTATGGTCTCTTCTGGCAAGAGATTTACTGCAGACGATGAAGAACTAATCTGGTTGATAGACTGCAAAGGTTTCATCAAATCCTGCAAATACTTCTTCAATTTCTCATTCTCCTTCTTTACTTCTTGCTTGGTCTGCACCTCTTTCCTCAATCTACCAAAGATTACAGCACTAGAGCCTTCATATTCTTCAATCTCTTGCTCCATGGAAGTAGGCCCTAGGTTGATAGTTTGCACACTGTAATCACTACCAGTCACATCATCCTTATTCTTATCAGGAGCAGGAGTAGCAATGTGAACCACCCTATTATTTGCTCTATCCCTTTCAATCTTTGAAATAACCCTAGCCTTCTTCTTTGTTTTACTTTTCCCAATTTTGGCCAGTAAGTCATCCCAATTCGGGAGTGTCATCCACTACAACTTGCTTACTCTTCAACTCTTTGTCCAACCAAGCAGGCACAGTGGATCCTGATTGCAAATTACCTTGCTCAACCTCATCCTACTGACCCCTAGAGAGTTCCTCATTCAGACTTTATTTTTCAGGAATCTCCTCAGTCTTACCTTCCCTGTCACCCTCTAGATTACTATCCTTCTCTTCATCATGTTCCTTTTTTGCATGTTCTGGTGAAGGGGTCTTGATAGGCACTTCCTCTCTTTTTGGAGGTTTGTCTTCTTCCTGGTCAATGGGTGAGTCCTCATAAGTCACCAAAGGGGACTGCAATATCCTTTCTATCTCTGCCTCTGCACTGTAGAGTTCACCTTCCCAAAATTCTTCCTTCCCTCTATCTTGGTGATCCTCTGCATCTTTAGGTTTACTAGGTACATTGTGAGTTTCATGAGAAGGAAGGGCATCTTCATGCTCTGTGTCAGGGGCAGGTAAGGAAACATCCCTCTTTGGCACACTATCCTTGGGAGGAATTCTTGATCTCCTTGTGTACACCTGTGTTCTCTATCCTAAACTCTCTACATTCACTACTGGTGGGCCAGTTTCATCCCCTACCTTGGAAGACTCCTTTTGAGACAATCTCACTATTCTTCTTCTCTTAGGCACAGAAGCACCACCTTCATCTCCCTTTTCCTCAAGTTCCTCCTCTGCAGATTTCTTTGCCCTTGAAGCATGTTTCCTTTTCTTGGCAATAGGCCTCCTTTGCTTCTCTCCTTCCTCTCCTTGAGCATCCTTAATCTTTATCTTGAAAGGAGAGCTCACCTTGGCCTTACCCTTAGGATCCTGCTCAACTGACTCCTCAAAGGTGGAATGAGACTCTAAGTTTCCCATTAAATCATAGGTGCATTGTACACCTTCACTCTCCAGTTCCCAAATCTTGTGCTTAAGCCATAACTTTGTGTATTTAATCACTGGAGCCATGACTTGTTCCAGTTCTGTCTTTTCCTCCTCCAACCAGTCTATTTCACCAACTGGTTTTTCCTTCATAGCTTCATAATCATGACTTTGAAATTTTGAATCACATCCCCATCATCATCTATCTGATCCAGGATGACTTTAACATTGTACAATCTAATCAAATTGACCAGTAGCCTAGAGAATTTCTTCTTTCTGATCTCAAACTCATCTTTACAGTTAGCCCAGTAATCTTCTAGGTCATCCTTGTGGCTATATTCCCTACTAGCCTTCTTTTGGGCTTCACCAGTTCTATCAAATCTGGACCTTTTCGAATGAAAAGATAAGCCCAAAGTGCTCATCTCCTCTTTAGAGAAATGTGTTGTATGTATAGAAGGGCAAGCCTCATTACCACATATCCGAAGGGGAAAGTCATTGCCAAATACTGTTTTGTGCTTCTCCTTCTTAACTATGGCATCAAAATCTCATATCTGCCTCGTGACTTCCAGGAGTATGAGATGGTCAATAGGATACCTAGGAAATCTGTAAGGGGCTCTCTGGAAACCATATATCCTTAAGTAAGAAAAGGTGGGAAACTGTATAAACCAAGCCCCATACCTTTTGATCAACTCCTTAGCATTGTCAGATATTCTAACATGCTCTGCACCTTGAAGCAACCTAGTGATGTACATGGTGAAGGCATCATTCACCCTCCTATAGCTTGAGCTGCCCAGGTGTAGCTGTGGATAGACTTCATATATTACATCCCGCCCAAAGGTTCCTCGTGTACTCAACCCCTTATATGGATGGAACCTCCCCAAGGCATAGACCAGATAAGAAGTCATTGTGAAGCTCTTGGTCTGTAAGACATTGCATAGTTGGTCATGTATCATGGCACTCATAATGCCCGCCCAGTGATAATCAATATTCTGCTCCATCCTCACTATGACCAAGAACACCCAGTTCTCAAAAACTCCAGCACTTTTCAAACCTATTACCCTGCTGAGTAGTGTGATAGCATCATAGTACTCTGGTTTGAATTTTTCCTTGAATAATTGTTTTGGCAGCTTTGAAATGTAGGGCTTAGGTTTCTCCAACTAAGAATTGACCACCTGTAAAGCCTTGTTTGAATCATCCTCAAAATCGTTTTTGGCAATATCCAAGTCGAGAGCCACCACATGAGATCTGTCAGGCATGTCAAAAGTTTGTGCCACAGATACAGGAGAGAAGTTGGCTAACACCCTGCCTTGAGGACTAATCACCCTTTGCATACCTTTGTCATAATGTCTAGCACATTCAAGCACCAGCTCATAGCATTGAACCGTAGGAGGAAAACCGGCCACATGAGCCAATCCTGATTCCACTAACCTTCTAGCCAACAATGGGGTTTTTTGTGCTGCCATTCTTACTTTGAACTCCTCATAATCCCATCTGCCTGCATTGGTGTCACCTATTTCAGCCCAAATGGAGGTAAGCTTAGACTCGGGAACCATACTCTTTATGTCCAACTTTATTCTTTCCGCTTCAGAGATGGAAGATCCCTCAGCACTTGGATCCGTCTGCTTGCCCATTGTCTTGCTAGCCACCACTCTACTTGATTCAGCCTGTATCCAACAAGAAACCACAATAAATTTATCTTTACAATATCAACATAGAGATTAGCCAACCATAGACAATATAATCATGACCAATCAACCCAAAGCTAAGATCAAAATCCCTTAAATTTAACATAAGGCACAATTGCTAAGAAATCCGAGATTTTGAACCATTCGAGGAAATCCAGCCAGGGAGGAAATCCGGGAAATTCCCAACTCAGCGGATTTAATGATAAAACATGGTTATCCAAAAATTAATCATCACAATATGAATTAAAAGTACATAACATTGTTCAAATGACTCAAATCAAGCATGAAATGTTAAACCCATAACATTGCATTCATTATTTTTTGAATTCTCCATATTGTGAAACCATTTCGGGAAAATCTGCCGAGGGAAAACCACGAGGTATGAGTAACTCCGGGCTTTTGCATACATTCGGGAAAATGAGAAGACAAAGGAAAAATCGGGAAATTCCAAAGGTGTGGGAATTCCGCGAAGACCACGAACTCCCGAAAACTGTTATTTCTCTCGATTTCGCCCAGAATAATCAAACGATCACAAATTTGAAGTCCCTGGGCCCGAATCTGATTTATTTCGAGTTTTCGTTGTTCATTTTCAAGTTCTCAACTCCATCAGAGGCGAATCAGTGAAGATTACTTATGCCCTAAATTTAATCATCAATTTCCTAAGCTTAAAACCCTAAAATTCGCCATTAACGCAGGGGAATTAGCTTAGATTTGAATTGTCCGTTTTACTAAGCCCGAAGATGGATTGTTTAAAGCAGGCACAAGTGAGCTTCGCCTAGATGAAATAGAAAACACGCTCATGAGCTCACTCAGGGCCGATAATCAAACAAGCTCAGAAACCCTAAAATCGAACCAAATGGAAGCCACCACGCACCTAGGGTTGAGCTCAAAAATGCAACACGGGAACACTAGGCACCACTAAACTCAGCAATCAACAGCGGAATACGCCGACCGGGTCGTCAACATCCTTAAAAACGACAAACCAAACCCCAATTTAAACGCTTGACACCAAAATACGCAAAACCCAAATTCCAAAGGCCCTCAAGACACCAAAGCATTATTCACATTCAAGAATCACAAGCAAGGTAAAGCCACATACCCGGATGAAGTGAATTTAGCTACCATAACAACTGGAAACGAACCTCAATGTCCTAGCAAGCAACTGCAACAAAAATGCAAGAAATTTGTCGCCAAATCCTCAAATCAACCACTCAAGCCAGCAAATCACTTAAGCACTTCAAAATCAATATCTCAATGGCAACACAGAGCAAATGACAAAAGGAAATCCTCAAAAACCAACTAAATACGCGCCTGAAGAATCGTACCAGTGAGCATTAATGCAGTTGACAAGACATGTCAAAACGCAATCCAGGAACTCGACAAGGTGACGGAATTTCGGGGAAATCCGGTCCATGCGGAATTCCGCGAAGGATCAGAATTTCTAGGAAATAGTGCAAAACATCCGCCACCAGGTTTTCAAAGCGTCTGGGGAATTCCGTCCAGAGGGAATTTTCCTGAAAAACAGCGAAAAACCCGAAATGAGTCCAAAACACAAGATTTTCAAAGTGCATCCCAAAAAGGGGGATTTGCTCGAGCAGGATAACCATTTAGGCACATGCCAAGGCAACCAAATCCTCAAAATCAAAGGGCCAAAATACCAAAAACGAAAACAAATGAGGGTCCCTGCTTTCAGCGGGGCGTGTGAAAATTGCACAACACATACATACATGCATACATCATACATACATGCATGCATGCATACATACATACATACATACATACATACATACATGCATGCATCATACATACATACATGCATGCATACATACATACATACACACATGCATACATACATACATGCATGCATACACACATGCATGTACATGCATGCATACATACATACATGCATACATACATACATGCATACATGCATGCATACATCCATGCATGTATGCATACATGCATGCATACATACATGCATGCATACATACATACATGCATGCATACATCCATGCATGCATGCATACATACATACATGCATACATCCATACATACATACATACATGCATGCATGCATACATACATACATACATACATACATACATACATCCATGCATGCATACATACATACATACATGCATACATACATGTTGACGTGGTCTTTGTGACCGCACCAAACAGCAGAACAAAATAGTCCGAAGGCTACTCCGTTCTCTCTTGATCAAAGTATTTCGTGTGCTAAGATTGCGAGATAGATCACACGTTCAACTCCAAGGTTCCGAAATACTTGGAACACCCTCAGTTGGTTGATGTGTATTGTTGTGTTCTTACGAGGGGACTTACACAATTGTTCAGACTTCTTGCAGTTAACAACAAATAGATGATTCGAAGGGATTCTTACGTGTATGATTTGGCAATATAATTCGTTTTCCTAAAGCTAATCAGAAATGTGCGGAAAGTAAAGGAGTGTAGGGCCTAAGAAACTTATATCCTATTCTAAATGCAGGACATGTGGAGCCCAAATTTGGTAGATTTCAACCGAATCTCACCTAGCCTCACGTCGGACAGCTTCAGTAAAATTGGTGCAATCTTCAAAGGGATAGCAAAAGATATTCAGATTATAATTTAGCATACATACACCATCAAAACGACGCATATAAGTATACAAATCACAATCGAAGTTAAACTCAAGATAATTTCCAGTCGACCACACAAGGCGAACTTATCATCAACAAGCCGCTAGTGGTATGGAATGAAAAGAAGCTACCTCAATAAAACGCCACACATCAAAGTAAACTACTTGCATGAAAATTAAGCTACTAGGATTCGAAAGGAAGAAGAGACCTTGCTAGCTATTCATGACAAAGACGAATTCCACCATCAATGAAAAGATCTATTTATCATGAAAGTGTTACACAACAATCTCCACAAAAGTTTTCAAAGGGAAAATTTTGTTTCTTCTCCACACTATGCTATCAAACAAAATGCTAACTCCACTCTACTCTCTAGTCTCCAATCTCTAGCTCTATTCTGATTCTAATCTCTATTCTAATGTCTTACAAATGAGGGGGACTCCCCCTTTTATAGATAGCCCGGTCCCAAAAGACGGCTAGGGTTACAATCAATAGAGTGGCCAAGATTATGCCACCTCAGCCCTAACCCTAAAAACTGCCAGAATGGGGAGTGGTACATTAAATGAATCAAAGATTCCCACTCACTCCCAAAATAGAAAAAGCAATAAATGCCCACAATCAATCTTCTAGAAGATCCTCGTCCAGTAGTGCACTCCCGTTCTCCTTCTCTCTGGCTGCAAACTCAACGAATCGGCCAAGTACAACCTCAACCTCCTGAAGTGAAATGGGTGGAATGCAATCTAGCTGAAACTCTAACACCGTGACTGAATGTTCATGCCTTGTACAAGATTTTCTCCAAGCGACTAAGGAATCCTGCGTGCTCTGGATCAAGGCGGAGAAAGTAGAAGTGTTCTCGAAATCATCCTGTACGAAGGTCTTAACCTCTAAAAAGAAAGGCACCAGCCTACCCCTCAAATTATCAACATTAACTTCATCTGGATTCAACCGCCTAGCAAATATGGCCTCAAAAGTATTCTGAACTCCATCAGTGATATTGGCCATAGCCTTACGTACCCTGGCTGAATCCGCCTGAGCTGCGTCGAAGAAACCACGTCCCGTGATTGCTGAAGAATACCATCTGGAAAAGTCGTACCTTTCATTCTCCTGAATGACACCTCCATCAATCAACAATCGCAACGGAACATGCCTCAATGCCTCAAGACGCTGAATTACTTTGCTCTAATAGACAGAAGCATCACCCCAAGCCTGATCAATTGCCTCCATTCGTGCCAAAATACTGGAAGCCTGCTGAAAAGCAAAAGCAAGGTCCTCCATAAACTTCTCTGTGTCAGCACGAACTCCTGTGATCCACTTGTCTGCTTCCTGTGCCATCTTCCCTAACTCCAACAAGCCACCGATTGACTCTCTGGGTACCTCAGGTGGAAGCTCTATCACTAGAATTTCCTGCCCATGAGAACGAGACAACTGCTGTACATATCCAATCAAGGCCTTGTGTTCTCTTTTCAACTTTTTATACTTTCCTTCCTTCTTGAATAATCTATCTTTGAGGGCGAGGTAGGAGTTATCACACTCCTCTACAATCTGCGCACCAGTGGGGCGTCCTAACTCCAAAGTTGTGACCACGTAATTCTCTGGCACTGCTTCATCTCGGTCACAATCAACCTAAGGCACGGCTACGTGAAGAGTGCGAGAGCCATCCTCATCTGTTGATATCTTCGAAAATTTTCGTGCTCTCTTCTTCTGTGGAGGTGCACTGATCCTGTTCAAAAATTCTTCCATCTCAACTGCGGGATCAATCTCCTCACTGGGGCTTCTCCTCATCCTATCCCTGAGCCAATCAGGCACATTGTACTCTATATCGAAGGGTTGTTGCTCCTGTGCCTCTACTTCTCAAACTTGTTCAACATCTACATCATTCTGGCGAGGCTCGTCGTCCTCAAGGGGCTGAGTGTCTCCTGAAACTATATCATCATCATCATTCATAGCCGCCTCTAACTCCTGCTGAAACTGAGGGTCAGTAGTAGTCCCCTCATCATCCTGCTAATCAACCCTAGTAGGTGCGTTGACACTCTGGCCAACTGACTCTCTCCGTGGAGGCTGATTATTTTCCTATACTACTTGCACCTGATTCAATGCATTCCTCTGATCAGCAAATAAAGAAACTTCCTGTATACTTGGAGAACGTGTCTCCAATGGCGTGGGTGACTGAACTACAACTCGTGGAGGCTCTGGCCGAATAGGCTCCTGTCGAACTGGTCCTTTCCTTCTGGAATCTGGACCTCGTGTGATTTGCTTCTTCCTGCCTGTGGTGGGTGTCCTGTGATCTCCCATCAAATTGTAAGTGACCTACTCTTCAGTCTACTCACTCGCCTGTCAACCCATGCTCTAGTAAATGTCAAGACCGGAATAGAAAGTGTGTCCAAGTCAGCCACCTCTGGTTCTGACCAATCTGGGAGCGGAAGTGGAGTATCTCTCACTACTGCATAGTCCGGATGCACAACATCCATATCCTCATTCACCTGGTCTGGAACCGGAACAACTTCGCACTCCCTGATCAAAGTAATTGGCAACCGAGAGAACATTCTTTTCCTGACTTCAATTTCATCTGATGCATCAGCCCAATAGTCCTCAATATTTGCCTTGTGTTTAAACTCTTCTGACAGTACCCATTTGATGTTATTATGTGGGTCATAGTGCTGTCGGCTGGTGTGATATGAAAAGTGATAAATTGAAGCTCACTCTCAGCTTCTCTGGCTGCCTGTATTGAAGGACACACTTCATCCGAGTTGCCCATGACAATTGGGAATTCAATTCCACCCTTCTTCTTTTTCTTTTGAATTTTATCGTAGGCGAGCAATTGCCTAGATATCTCTAGCATTAAAATTCTATCGGTTGGGTACTTAGGCAGCCTATATGGATACGATGAAAAACCTTGCAGCCTTATTTAAGAAAACTTCGGAAACTGAATAAACCAGCACCCATACCTTTCAATCAATTCCTGGGCCTCTCTCGAGATTCTGTGATGTAATCGCTCCTGAAGCAATCTCGTAATGTGCATGGTGAAGGCGTCATTAACACGCTCGTAATGAGTGGTACTCGCCAAATGCAACTGCGGACAAGCGTCATGGATTTTGAATTGGTGAGAGCCACAACCGACAGGTTCCTTGTAAGAAATCCCCCTATACTTCATCATACGAGCCAGCATGTAAATGATGTAAGAGCTCATATAAAATGTCTTCGTTCTTCTCAGGCTCAGGAGTTGCTTGTGCAAATTGTCACTGATCATCACAGCCCAGTTGACGTAATCTTTCCCTTCCAGCACGAGGTTGATGTAGTAAAACATCCAAGGCTCAAAAATGAATGACTGTGGACAACCACCAACTCTACTCAGCATCATAATGAGGTCACAGTATTCCTGTTTCAAGTCATCCGCAATAATTTGTTTCGGCAGCTTCGTTTGAGAAGGCTTAGGATTGCTCATCCAGTGAGTGTTAATTGTCTCCATGCATCTCTCGAATGCGGAAGCATACATTCGCTCAGCTCGTTCTCTGGACTTGTAAACCATACTCCTGTGCACCGGAATCCCGAAAGCTTCACCAATGGCCAAAGGAGTGAGATTGGCTAGCACTTGGCCATCTGGTGACATGATTGACCGATGATCCTTCTCATAATAATTGGCGCACTCCATCATCAGCTCCGAACACTGAATAGCTGGTGGGAAACCAGCAGCTGCATATAATCCACTTCGAACAATGTTGTGCGAAGTGGTCGAAGGTCAATGACTTCCAATCCCCAACATTCTGCTCTTGAAGGCCTCAAGGTTGACGGAGCCCAAGTTGGTATCTGTCAGCCTGCCCAACTTCGAAATGAACTTTGACTCTGGCATGAATGTTTTGCTCAGCTTTTTGATCACAGCCTGTCTGGATGTACCATTGTTATCTTTGCCAGTCGCCCTTGCCTCAGCCATCTGCAAAGCAATAAACATTCATCAGCAATTTATCTCAGAAAAATAAATAAGATACCTTGCAGGGCTGCCAGTCGACTTTTTAAAATTTGAGAAGTTGCAACATTCAATTCTTCTGCAAACCTCAACTTCTCCTTCACAAGATTTCGAACTTCAATACTTAGAAAAAACTTCTAAGTAACCTTTGACTTCAGCAATTTCAATCAGCAATCTTTAATAAAGTCGCCCACTTCACACTGGCAATCAGCAACTTCAAATTCGTACTTCCTCAAATTAGCGAGTTCGCACCTTCAGCAACCTCTTTGAAATTCCTCACTTCAAGGCGTCCCCAGCTTCAGCAATATAATCTTCTTCAAATCGAACTTTACTCACTTGCACTGGCAACTCAAGGCGTCCTTCTTACTTCAGCAATAGCAAATTTCAACAATACTCTATGCAGCCCAAGTCGTTCCTTTCAGCTTCACTTCAACAACACTTCAGTCTTAGCAAAAAAATTTGAACTCCTCAAGCAATGCTTAGCAACAATCCTCAGAGCAAATTCGTACTTCTCCAGCTGTGAAAAACAAGTGAGAAACTTCTCAATTTTATAGCCAAAAATCAAATTCTAGAAGGAGCCAATTATAGCCAGTGCATTTAATTTCCACTACTCCACTTCAAGAATTCGAATTTTCCCTCTCTGGTATTTCTGACACTTGTCTCTCGACGTCAGGAATCTTATTCTTCTAGAAGTTCAACTTTGACTGGCATCTTTTAATTTACTTTCAAAAAATTTAATTTAAATTCATCCTTTTTAATTTACCAGCCGGAGCCTTGTCACTTGAATTCGAACTTTACTTCTTTTCAGCTCTGGAAAATTCATCATCGAAGAATTCAATCAAAATCATCTAGGCAATTCACCTCAAATTCGTCATTCGAATCATTTTCCTTTCAAAAGTCACTTTATTCAAATTTGCCTTAGAGAATTTTAAATTTTCCTTAGGAAAATTTCACAATTTGAGTACTGATTAAATTCTTCACTCAGAAAGTGTTGGCGAAGTGCCAAAGACATGGAAATCCATCTATCATCACAAATGTTTAGTACCCAGAAGAAATTTTCTCCAGAACACTTCGAATCCATGGGTACCCAACGAACGGGTTCATTTAATTTTTTAAATTTTGAACCTTAGAAAAATATTATTCCACCCGTTTAAATCCATTCTTCATCTGTGATCATCCTGTGTTGCTCTGACTTGAGGAATTTTATCAATCCATCTTGCATTATTATCTTGACTTCACTACTGAAAAATTTGCTCGTACTTCAGGAAAATTTAACATCTTGAGTTCTAGGTGCATTTTCTAAGAAAATATTTTGCCTTAGGAAATTTTAAAATCATCTTGGGAAAATTTTGCCTTGGAAAAAAAATTTATTCGTTTGCCAGTAGTGTAAACTTCATCAACTTTACTTAGAAAAATTTTATTCATGGAGGCGCCTAGCACATTTTATTCTCCAACATCTTCCATGCCTTAGAAAAAGTTTATCATTTTGAAAGTTTCAACGCCTTAGGAAAAATTTTCATCACTTCATCTTATACTTCATTTCATACTCAAGGCGCATAACATACTTGAAGAGGAAATTCAAAATCACGCCTAGCATTTACCCTTCTTTCACCACGCCTTGAAGTGTTTTCAACGCCTTTTACCTCATTTACCATCCTTCATTCACTTTTACACCTTCAACTTGGGCGCATTTGAGCTAGGCAAGAGGATGACTAGATTTGCATCCAACAAAATCATCTTGAGACGACTTGTGAAGATGCAAGAGGCGCTTTCTGCTATGGTCGTTAGCCAATCATGGTCTATATGGAGGCAATCAAACATTGAGAGGGCAACAAATCTAAAACAAAAGATTCTAGATGACACTTTGTGGGATTGGGTGGAATATCTTCTTGCTTTCACCGAGCCCATATTGAGCATGATATGCTTTACTGACATGGATAAGCCATGCTTGGGGGAGGTTTATGATGGCATCGACTCAATGCTTGAGAAGATAAAAACCATCATATGTGAAAAAGAGCAAGATCTTGAAGAAACCTTCTTCAAAGAGGTGCACGCAATTTGTGTTGACAAGTGTGTTGGAACTGTAAAAATCTGATGTTTTCACATGTTGGTTTTACTCATAAACTTCCAGATTTGGTCCTACCATGTGCATATTTTACCCTTATTTTGCCATATTGCCCCATTGAATCCATCGGGTCAAGCATTTCCATATTGTTGTTCCTATCGGCATAAGTTCATTGCTGTTTCCCCGACCCACAATGCATTTCTACTAACATATGTTTGCTGCAGGCATATCGGCGTGACGATATCAGGGTCTCACCGATCCATTTTTTCTGACAAACGTCTGTGTTGCCTATCGGCAAGACGTTTCTAATGTCATGGCAATTGGATTTCATCTTCTGGCTGTTATTGGCATGACAATTTCTTTGTTTCGGCGACAGAGTGGGATACACATTTCGGCAGGAGTTATACCGTCGGGATGATGTTTCATCGAATTCAGTATGTCTCCCCGACTGGCCATTGAATGTCTTATCGGCAAAAGTCCCTGCTTCGATGTAATGTCACAGCGAGATTGTTTTGTCTTACCGACCGGCAACAAAGGGGTGCTTTTCGGTGAGAGATTTTATTCGATATAATGTCTTGGCGAGGTCTTCTTGTCTTGCCAACTGACGGTGGAGGGATTGACTTTATCGGTATGAGTTACTGACATTTGGAGGGAGGTCTTAGCGATTTCATTGGGTCTCACCGATATAATTGGCAAAGGGTCTCTGTCGATATAAGAGTTGCATTCTCTTGGCGATCTAAAGTGAGTTCGGGATGCTTCGGTATGACATAATGTAATCTCCAAGAGGTCTCCCCGACATTGATGTGTCTCGCCGATACACAGGATGAAAAGGTTACATCGGTAAGAGTTGATGTTTGCGGCATATGGTCTTGGCGAGTGTGAATTGTCTTCCGACTATGCGAACAAATGTTGTTTCGGCCAGACTAAGTGATAACAGTATGAGGTCTCGGCGAGTGACCTCCGGTCTCGCCAATGGAACACAAAAGACTTGTCGGTATGAGAATTGTTTGGTCACAGCGACACAAGACGGATGAAGGAGCTTTCGGTGAAACATCATGTGGTCTACATGAGGTCCCCCCGATATCAGTAAGTTACAACGACAGTGAATAAAACAAACGTGTATCTCGGTGAGAGGTTTCCTTGTGTCTCAGCGAGTCTGGGGAAACATAAAGAAATCTATGTGACTTCTTTCCGACTCTGTTGGGTCACGGCGAAAGCGAACAGGACCACGGGACGACTCTAGCAATTTAATTTCCTTCGGCATACTGACTGAATGTCTTGGCGACTGTTTCATTGGTGACTAATAAAATTCAAACACTGTGGTCGACGTGTGAATGTTAAATACCGTTGTAGGCCGACATGAAATTTGCCCGAATACTACGGTTGGCCGACATGAATTTGAAGCGATATGTTCACTGATACTGGTGTATAAATATGCACTCCCGATTGTAATTGAGACATCAGATTTTAGATCAGATCTGAGATAGAGACAGCAGATTAGAGATGGATACAGTAGAGTAGAATTCTCTTATCAGAGACTATGGTGCATATTTTCAAATGGCGATTTCAATGAAATTCAGCTGGTGTGGTAGTTTGTTTCTAGTATCAATTGTCTGTTGAGTTTATTGAAAAGTATTGCTAAGCTGTCTCCAAGTTGGTTCTTTCTGGTTTAAATTGATATAACAAGCTTATTTTCAGTTTATCAGTGCACATTTGTTGTATCTATGTGGTTAATTAACTGGTTCTCTCAAGAAGAGATTAAATCCTTTTAGTTGATCACAGTAATCAAGGAGATTCATCTGGATTATTAAAGTAGAGCTTAGTAATCATAATCCTGCATGTTTATACAAGTTGTAAACAGAACATATGCCAGCAATTTGATTTTCTGCCAGAATAAGTTGCCCACTTCTGTTTCTTTTGACTCCGCATACCCAATAAGGCACTAGTCTCTGCATTTTCATCATTTGGATTCATTCAGTTTCTTTACATCTATTTTACATTTGTTAATTGAGCACTTTAGGATTTAGAACTGAAGATTGTTATTGCTATCAAGTTTGATTTCATTTGTTCACTTCCATCTGCCATTGTGGACAAATTATTGCAAGAAGAATAATCATAAGTTAAGTCTACTTCATTCAGAAAGGTACACCCGCCTAGGTTTAGCAGCACCTGAAGAGTAGAAGGTTGAGTTCTCTTGACCTTGTTTGTTACCCTAAAACGTATCAAGAGATTGGCAACCTCTTGAGGTATCTTTACCTGCGTTTTTGAGAGCTAACAAAGTGGAACAAAATGACCACCCCACTCCATCTTCTTGCCTTCGCTTTGACTCCCAAATTTTACAGTGTGCAGATCCTTGCTATACCAAATAGAGTGCCACCATACCATGATCCAAAATTCAACGAAAGGTTTAGGAAAGCTCTTGTTAAACTCTTCCTTGATCCTAAGATAGAAGATAAAGTTTCAACTGAATTTATTGGTTTTGTTGTCTCTAGTGATCAAAGTGCTTTTGCTCTCCATGACAAATATAAGAAGGATGCTCACTCTAGGTGGTACCTCAAGGGCTACAAGATGCCACACCTCCAAGTTCTTGCAATAAAAGTCTTAAATCAAGTAAGTTTTAACATTTTAAGTTTTATCATTTAAAAATTTAAAACTAAAATGTGTTATTTTCCAATTTGAAGTTTGATTTACAATTTTTTTAATTTAACAACTCTAATGAGAGCTCTCTTTGCTTCAATAGATTGCTAGTTCTTCTTTAGCTGAGCGGAATTGGAGAACATACTCCTTCATCCAATTACTGAAGCACAATCAATTGGCATCAAGCAAAGTAGAGGAGCTAGTTTTTGTTCATTCCAACTTGCGCCTTCTTACACACAAAGAGGATGACTACAAAGAAGGGGCAGCAAAGATGTGGGATGTAGAACCAGAGTGAGCTGACCTAGATCTTTCTTTGGCTGCAGTTGCACAATCTTCTTCAGATTTTGAGGAGTCAAGTAGTTAGCATACTTTTAGGGCAAGTGCCAATGTGCTTCCATCATCTAATGTTAATGTTGATGATTATCTTAATCTTGATGATGAACCATATGATGCAATTGCAGATTAGTGAATTGGTTACTATTTGTATTATTTAAATGTTAAACAATGATTATCTATCATGGCATTCAAGTTTGATCCTTTTGATATTGAAAACTGAATTTAAATCAGTATATTATGTTTCAAAAATTGAAATTTGTCATAGTTTTGTTTAGCATATGTATTGGTATATGACATTCTAATTTTCTAAACTTAATTTTGTTTCTAGGTTGCATATATTTTAGTACGGACGTACCCGATTCCATACCCAACCCCCCAAAAAAAATTGGCATTCCCATGTACCCGTACCCAATTTGGCAACCTAGCATTATATAAATGGTCGGCTGCTTTGAAAGAAATTATCATTTATTAGTGGGTCAGCTGGCCTATTAAAGGGACTGCCTGTTAACACCTAATTTTAGCAGAAATACTTTTAAATTTTGAAATATCTTAGGCAAGTATTACAATTTCTCTGCCTATTCTTTCTTACTTACATCATTGTAATATCCTATATATATATATATATATATATATGCAATTGGGGACACGTCCTTTACATAATATGGCTATTCCTATTAGGCCTAGTCAGCCTTGTCCTCTACAATCCTTTAGCAGCCAATTGCGATAAGTTCTTACTGCTGCTGTACCTCTGCACTATCCTCTGCCAACACTAGGAAATTCACCCCATTCAGCTTAAGGACAAATTGGCAGTGAGTTACTTAGCATTAGAGGTAAATTTATTCTATACATGCATGCTGGGAAAACAATGGAGAGTGTCGGGAAAGCCTTTATAGAATATAGGGAAAAGATGGCAGGAACTTAGGCAGTTAAAAAAGAAATGTTTTCGATGAATTCCTATAGGATACATCCATAATATCTTTAAAATTCCAAACTGCAGAAAACATGTTTTCTCTTTTTATCAACCATACATATCAAAACCAACTTTTTTGGACAGTGTGTGTTAGCGTTGAGCCACTCCCTACCTAACATTAGTTGTCTCTGTTGGGAAAATTAAATGTTAAGTGTTCACATAAGTTAATAATGTGTGTTGTTATCACAACTCACATAACTATTACAGATGTGAGAATAGTTATTTGTTAGAGTTTGTTAGTGGTAGGAGTGTTTGTTTGTAATTGAATTGTTAAAACAACTCAATATATTTAGGGATGTCGTTTATGTTGTTTCCTAAATAATAGGATTTAAGAATCCTATAAATATGTAAAGTGTATTGAAGAAAAAATATGAGACGACTATACTGTTATTGAGTGCAAAATTTTCTGCCTCTCCCCATATTTTCTAATACTCTCTACATCAAAACAAATTCTAAAGCTTTAGAATTTCTTCTTGCAAAGAATTATATCTATTGTTTTACACAAACATAATTTAAATTACTTTGAGCCTCTTGTGTTTCTTTTTTCACAAATATTACTATAGTCTATTATGGATGCATTCAGCATGGCATAAAGAATATCTAGTATTCTTATAAAATAAATAACATTTCTCAATAATGCAGGAGCATCCGGGGTTCTTGTGATCCTGCTTGCCAGAAAATATTGTATGATCAGATTTCAGCTTGACTCTTGTGTTTGCAGGTCCTTTTGTTTTGGTTGAAGGGGTGAATTTTGCCCTTTTGCTGTCTTTTTGTGTGGGGTCCACAGGAGAACTGAGTTGGACACTAAAAATGAAAATTATTGGGAGAATCAGGCATTCCGTCTAATTTTTTGGGGCCCACAAAACTGTTGGAATATTTTGTCATTGATGTCAAGGTTGAGCTGTGTGCTCATGTGCTTGACCTGCTGGACCAACCTGTGTGTGTGGTTGAGTTGGGTGTGTGTCTACTTCAGCTGCTACTTCGGTGCCTTCTTGTCAGCATCTGTGTTAACTTAGAAAAGTCATACGCCACATCATCCTCAAATGATCTAATCTTTTAAGACTCATTGTTTTTCTTTATGAGGCCGCTTATATCTATGCCTTTAGAAATTTATAAGCATCGGTGTCTTACTGAATATTGTCGATATGTCCATATGCCGGTTAGTGTATGTTTGGAGTGCTGGCAATGCACTAAAAGCAGAGACGATATTTTGAATGAGGTCAAAGTGTGGGCTACGTGAAGCAGTGCGGTTAGCATCAAATTGGTGTTTTTATGGAGTTAAATCGATTGAGTTTTTAAAAAAGGAAGGCATCGCTATATTTCATTTGACATTACATGTGGTGTTGTTGGAGGCTTGTTTACTTATCTTTTAAAATGTCGATAAAATCAAAAGGTCGCTTTGGAGACCATGATAAAATTTGAAAGGCCTTACTAATATTTCTCATGGCAGCGAATATTTCTTTGAGGACGACTTCTACTTGATGCAGCGACGTCTTACCTTGCTGGAGGCGGCTACCTTTGAAAGGGTAGATTATTTATTTGAGACAGCTCCAATTTAGTGTGCAGTTATTTCTCATTGAAAACGGCTTCTTCAGTTTGCTCTGACGGCTTCAGGGGACGTGTTCTGTGGACGGCTTGTGTTTTGAGAGTGTATATTTTATTATTTCTGACTGTGGCGGCTAAGACTTTAAATCATTCGATTTTAGACATGTTCTGGGTGCCAACTTCATTCTCTTGTGTCGGGTTTATCTTTTGAAGTCGTTTCAAAATAAAAATAGATTGCATTCATGAGGCTGCGCAGATTATGTGAAGTCAGTTACAGTGTCTGCAAATTGAATTAAAATCAGAGCCTCTGGCAGGTGCGGGCCAGTTTTGGTGAAGACGCGATTCTTTGAGGATTAGTCGGCTATTTTGAATAAGAGTCTTTAATTTTATTCAATACTTTTGGCACGGAAGAGATATGAATATTATAGCAAAGACGTGTTGTTTGGCAGAGACATGGTTTTAAAGGCTATGGATTCAGAAAATGATTATTAATCTTGTGTGTGCCTTAGCATCTATATAGCGCTTTCTAATTTCTGGCAATGATTTTTTAATGGTGACAGCTTTTAGCTAGGATTCGCAACTTCTCTTTTTGGGCAACGGATTTTTATTTTGAAGAGTCATGGCATATTAATGCCCTCTCAGATACGTTCAATAAATTCTCATCATTGGTCCATCCTGGCGACTGCTCCTTCATGTGCTTTTCAGCGAATCTTCTAATTTCATCTATTATCGGGTCTTGCTGTTAAGACATTTTTATCTATCTATTTTGTGCACAAGATAATACAGACGGTGAATTAAGCAGTGAATATAGTGCAAGTATGATTGTGTCTTCAGAATATGGAGTATTTACTGTTGTCATTTTCTTTATGAAAAGTGGGTGTGTGAAGACATAATGGTTTGAAGTTTTGAACCATTATATGCAAATTCATAAAGTTAAATTTTTAAGAATTGCTGGTCAGATCATACTCAATGTCGGTTGTGCACTGAGAAAAAGTGTGTGGCGTATTGGGTTGAGATATAATGAAGACGTGATTTGCATGAGACCTAATGCATTAAGGTTGCGATCATTTTCATTATGGGAGCCGATGAAATACTGATTCAACCCCACCTCCCACCTCTCAGTATTTCCTCGGTGTGCTCTTCAGAATCTTGTCCTATCTTTTGGCTTAGTTGTATTTCCACTACTTGGCATGGATTCCCTCATTGGACCCACCTTATCCTGTCAGCAGTTAAAACCTTACGCTGGAAATTTTATTCATACTCTGCTGGGCATCAGTTTCTGACAAATCTTATTCATGCTAGACGCAGGAAGTTAATACCTGTGGGTATCTTTGACTGTCAACCACTCTTTTCCCATTAAATACTGACAACTTCAGTAAAAATTGTGGGATTCTTAGGTGCTGAGCAACATCAGTTTCTATCTCTAGCTGGCTGCAGTTACAAAGAAATATTCTAGTAGTGGCATTTCATTATGGGGATACCAGCAAAAAGTTTCAACATTCACCATGTGTGATTTATCTCGCTGGCAGCTGGCATAATTCCTACCTGATTCAAGATCGCATTCATAGAGGTCCAGGAGCATCTCTATTCTGATAGTGTCTAGCTGGCATTTTTTTCTAACCGAAGCCTATGACTGGTACCTGATTCCTTATTTTGACGATCATCATCTTTCACCAACCAATCAGTTATCTGCTGGGGTCTGCCTCTGTCTAGCATACACCTCCATGGCACATCATAGTGGATAGTTTCAGAATCAACACCCAACCTACATTGAATTGAGGAGGGGCCCACGAGACAGGAAATTATTCCTGGGCAGCTTCATTAGAAATTAAATGTGGGATTGTGGAGTCTTAAAGACTCTCACTCCCTTAGCAATAGGGACCTAAGGAAAGGTAAGGATATATACAAGGAAAAATAGGGAAGGAAATACTAGAGGTCGTGGGAGAACTTATTTCGGGCTGGTAGGTAGTGGGTAATAATTTATCCACAGAAATAGTACCTGTTGGGTGCTGGTATATTCTAATAACCAACCAAATATGTGTGACAAAGAGAGAAGAGAATGGATACAAAAGAGGGACAGAGGAGTGCAGCATTATTATATCTCTGCCCTTAGCTGAGGACTAATGATATATAAAAGCCGAGTATTGTCTGGCTGGTCAACCGTGGAAGGAGTTGGAATGAATTCCAAGCTGTTTGTTATGCATCTCTGGCTAGGTTGTACACCTATAGTAGTGAAATTCTGATTTCTGGGTTTCTTGAGTGCTTTTTCAGGTGTAGGGTCAAATATTGAAGCAGAATGCAAGAGTAATTGAGTTACAATTCATAATTTTCTACGTGCTGTTATATTCTTGTTGTTTGTCACCTAGTACTTGCTGTTGTTGAAATATGTTCATGTGTTTAGGCTGCTAGGATTAGCTGCCCTCCCCTGGGTGCCTGATCCTGGACAGCATCACTCAAAGTAGAATGAAGATTTTATTTCAAATTAATACTCACAATTTAGATCCTCAACTCACTATCTGTAGAATGTTGTTATTATAGTAGCCTGCTCACAAACATTGACCTATAGTTTCTTTTATGTTAAAATTTTTTGATCAAAATCCAATATTTACCATGATTAAAAATATATTTGAAGTATAAAAAACTGAATAATTTTTATTTCTCCATTTAGAAAAAACAAACCTTGGATAACCATCAATTTTCATTTGTTTAAAATGTATATCATACAATATGATGGATTATGTATGCCCTTTCAATAACAAATATAGAGAAGAAATATAACTCACCAGTCCTTGAAGAAAAAATGTCATCATCACCAGGATTCAGGTCCATATCCAATATCTATATCCAGCGTGCCAATTAAGGAAAACAAGACATATGGAAGCATACTGAACATTAGACGAGTAAAAATGAGGCTCAATGGAAATATTTCAAACTGTAACAACCCCAAACAGCCATCTATGGAAACATTGGAAAGCATAAACAAAAAAGTATATAAGAAAAATTAGTGCTAAATTTTGATCAAGCTCACCATAGCTTCGACATCAGAAAAATGTGGCAAATCTTCATCACTGTCTGAAAACTTATTCTCTTGATTCCCTGGAAATTGGTTAGCTACAGCTTCTTCACAACTCATCACTTGAAAATCATTTAATCCATCATCAATAGGAATAAGGGAAGCCACTTGAGAGACTTGCATTATATTATTGTGAATGGCAGGTGTCCCTTCAAACTGTAAAGGTCTTTTAAAGTCTACATAGCCATCATTACCATGCAAGGAGGCATGTATACATTTGTGTGAGGATAACAACTTAAAATTATTATTAGCAATGTTTTCTAACATTGAAGGTACTGTTGAGATCCCTTGTTGTAAAGGGACAGGAAGACTAGAAGATGTAAACCCTGGATGAGAGTCATTCTTACTTGCACTGACTTCCTCACAAACTACAGATGGTGCAGTGAATTCTAAAATCTCCATTTTAACCTGTTGATAATCTGAAGAAGGCTTATTACTGTCCTTCTCTTGAAAACTGAGAGGTCGCAACTCATTAGCTGCCTGCACAAGAGTTTCTATTGTTTCAGGCTCTTCCTTGACAACAGGATATCCTTTAGAGAGAGGCATCAAGTTACCCAGGTTGCCGTGGATGGATAAAGATCCCCATGCACTAGTCTGCTCAACATAACTGGATGGAATAACACTTGATATACATGAAGGCTCCTGATATGCTAGTGGATTGAATTCATCATTGTAAGGCACATCAGTATCCTCTGTGTTCAACTTACAATCCATAGGCCCATGAATAAATAACTGTGGCTGACAGTCAGCATAAATATTTAACGGCACAACTTCTGACTTAACTGCATCATGACTCCATTCTTGACTAGCTTGTGCAGGAAGAGTTGATGTGAATGCAGGTACAGATGCCACTTCAAGGCCATTAGATTCCACACAAACAGTCGTTTCCATTGCAGAGTTGCTTGAACAACATGGGGCCATATTGCCTGCACACTGTGAAGGTATTGCTTGTGATTCATCTTTCAGAGGATTACCTAACATAATATATTTTGAATCACATAGCAACTCCTGCCCATTTCCTAATGCGTAAATATTTGCTCCTTCACTACAGTTAGGTAAAAAATTAGGAGCTGATTGCTGATGAGGTTCATGCTGCACCTTACCACCTGAGGATTGGACAAGTCCTCTACTTGAAACGAGAAGCTCCTCTTTAGTAGTTAATGAGCTCAAAATCATGTGACCATCTCTAACAGACTCTCTAAGTCCACTTGTTGTTCCCTCCTTGTATTCATTGCTTAAAATCGGTTCACCAGCATTGTCCTTAATATCAACAGTCATGGAAGGCATTAAAAATGCATCATCACCTTCCCAATTTCCAATGCTTGGCTGTGACAACATGCCTGATGCGGCAATGTTTTCTTCCGAAACTGCTTTTTCAAACCCTTCTGCTCTATTATATCTAGTGTCAATACTCTGGAAAGTGCTAGAATTATGATTGACTAGAGAGACTGGGTTCATATTAGGTTCATTGTTAATGATGGGAGCTGTAATGGTGTCCAAAGGCAAACTAGATTGTATGATGTATGATCTGTCCTGAATGGTAACTGAATTATGCACTTCTTCTTGGGGCATGTCTTCCACCAAATGATGAATATTTTCAGTAGAAATATAAGCATTGCCACTATCTGCAGCAGTGACAGTGGTCATAACAGATGGATCATGCCTTGAGAAGTCATAACACCCATTTGACATAAGATTTAAGGGGGCAGGAACTTCTAATGAATCCATATTTGTGGAAGAAAAAGCACCTGCATCGCCTTCAAGTCCCCCACTAGCTAAAAAGTTAACCATTTGGTTGAAGGCTTTATCTTCAATATCAAGGCATTCTTCTGAAAGCCCAAATGGTGGTGCAACTGCAGCTTCTTCAATGCTGACTGCAAGAGGAACCCCTACATACATCGCAGCCCTCTTTTCCTGCACAACTTCATTTGCATTCCTTGTGCAAATAACAACAGTGTCGTTTGGGCAAAGAGAAATATCCTCCACAGGAAGAATTCTTTGTGCATGAATTCTCTTTCTCATTTGGTAGTATTGATTGCGAACATTCTGTAATTTTTGTTTCTGTGTAATATCATCTTTTCCATTCAACTTGCTAGACTGAGACAGTTTTGAAAGACCCATCTGAGCCAACTCAACCTCAACCATGCTAGCAGCTGCCTTTGTTGATATTTCTGGGTTATAAAGAAGAGCATGCCACCGTTCCCGAAGATCTCTGACTGTAAAGCAACGAGAGAATCGCACAGCACCTTTTGCAAGAGCCTCCAGAGCTGCACCAGCCTGCAATCTACTCATTAGATGCTTACATTGAGCTTCCAAGATGTGACTTGCACTATCAATCACATAAGGAATATCCTACAGAAATTGTCAATTTTTATAAAGTTCACAACAAATTACTAATCAGGACATGCATATCTTTAAAATGTTGTCTCAGCTCAAGAAGAAGAAATCCATAGGCCTAGATATTAGATATGATTGTTATAAAAAAAAATACATTAGCTTACTTTTTGTTATATACAAGAGTAGAATCAATTCTGAGGAATGTAAGGGATCGCATCCTTAATAGAACAACTACATGGTATTGGCACATACAGAACTTAATTTTGAGTCCAAACATCCTATAAATTGCTATAGCAATTAAGTTTAATAAATGGCTCATTATGAAATATCTTACATTTCAACCAGACTACGAAGATCCCAGTTCATAAAACAATCTAGACAAAATAAAATAATATTCAGACACCTATTAATCATTTTGCCCAGTTTTCAGATAATAAAAATAAAGAAAGAGAGACCACAAATGAGCAAAAGTGGCTCACTGGGACTCAAAAGTACACTCGGTTACAATTACACAGGTTCCCAAGTTTCAAGGTCAGGGCAACAGGATTTGGGGATGGCAAAAAAAGTCAGGTTGAGGAGACAGCAGGGGTCAGCAAATAAAATAAGTTATAAAATACAATCTTTCTATTTTTAAAGTACAAATAACTAAAAAAAGCCTGAAAATAATTTAAACAAATTAAGAAAGGCTATTTTTTTATAAACTGTAATCATCTAAATATATCTGCTAAAAATATAAACATGCTTATATAAGTCTTGAAAGCTTCTCTACAATTGAAAGGGAGCAAACACATAGGTGTGTTAAGTCAATGTCAGCCTGAAATGTATTCAATTAATGATCTCTTCATGTGGGTGGCCTCCCACACTTTAGTAGGGTCTCTTGTATAATATAGTTCATAACTGAAATTGGAAAAAACATTTAACCACCACGAATAAGATGAAATCACGAGTTTGCTTTCCATTCAGCAGGTCTCTTGTTATCACTTTTGTAAAGCAAAATGGAAGCAAAGCAGTTGGTGTTTATCGTCTTGTCTTTCAATGCATTTTGGTTCCACTGGATTTTGTCTTAAGAAGGTAAAGTGCTGATATTGTTCAAGAATAAACTTGGCAAAGAATCACAGAATTTGCTGGTTTTTTGGAATGGATCTTGCCAATTCTAGAATGAATGGAGTGGAATTAAATAAGACAAATTTCAGTAAGTGAGCACTGCCAATTTAGCTTTCCTAAATGTGGAAAGCTACCTAAATTCCCGATCCTCAATCTCCTGCCTACTCCACCTAAGAGGGCTTTATCTAAGTCACAAGCCCACATAAAAATTTTCATTTTCTTTACTGGAATTTAGTTAGCATTTAGAATTTGAGGCATGGGAAGATGGTAGAGCATCCCTATTTTTAGCAAAACACAAGGGGATGGCTTTGACTTGTTTAAAGAGGTGAACTAATTACAAATAGTCTTCTAAGGCAGGGACCACTCAAAAAAGAATTGACATGACAGAATATTTTAGTGTTGCTCCTGAATTCTGGGGACATGGGGATGTGCAGACATAGGGACAAGTTTAAGAAACAACAAATTTTTTTCAGATTTTTGGGATGGTGGGAGGATGGCTATTAAAATTATATATTAAATTTAAATTTGAATTTTTTAAATACAAAAAAGATAAAATACCTAAAAGTAACTTAAATAAACCAAAAGACCACCATATTCAAATTTATTAAGTATAATAACAATCCACTGATTCCTAATCGAAAAGTTTGAATGGATCTCACTACTCCTGTGTGCAGTAGTATTACTACTGGCCCTATTTCTTTGGGAGATTCTCTTAGTATTCCCAATCAGTGTCACAGCTAAACCCAGTTCTGCTATTCATACTGCCTCTTTTGTTGATGTTGTTTTGTCCCTCAGTTGTTCCCTGACCCTCCACCTTATATTTGATGGCATCAAAATCTGTACATTTGTCACCTGTCCTGGCTATGCCATTGAAATTTGTAGGTTTTGCTCCCATCCAAGTTGCGCCATCAAAATCTGTAGGTCTATCTCACATCCAAGCTGCACCATCAAAATCTGTAGGTTTGTCTCCCATCCAGGCTGCCACATCTTCTTCCTTGACAGTAACTTTGGCTTTACCAACATTAAAATCTAGTTTTCCTTCTGTTGCACTTCATGAGACAATCCATTCAACCACACTTGCAGCTTTTGATGTAGCTCAAGCCACCCATATTTCTGGTTTGTGTGGTCCTCTTTTCAAGTAATGGAGACAGGTATTTACTGTCATGCCCCTGAAATTTAAAATGCAAAAAAATTCAATAATAAAATATAAATGACAATATAAAGATTAAAAATATCAAAATAAATATTAACAGTTTAATAATATTATTATATAATATGATAATATAAAATATACATATAAAATTAGATATGTTAAATAAACATACAATGTATTTTAGCAAAAGACAAAGAATGATAGCGATTCATAACTAAGGGCAGCAATGGAATAAAAATAAATAAAGGCAAAATTTATACTAATAAAAGCAGCGATCAAGGAAAAGACACAATGGGACAAAGGAACATGCCTTTTCCCATCGTAGATATAAAAGAAGATATATTTTCAAAGGTGAGGCATATAGGAAAAACGAGAAAGGAATTGGCACAGAGATACAGCAGCGATTAAACAGTTTACAAGAGGCAATGATTATAATACCTCAGGGCAGCACTAGTAATAAGAGTTAGTGATTACTTAAGACCTTATCTAAACAAAGGCATCAATTCTTAGAAAGATATACATCGGTGAAAGGAGGAAAACACTAGAGAACAGCAAATCAAAAGGAAACCCGTGTGATCCAGCACAGCAGATAGTGGTTATCAGAAATACATACATAAGCAGGGGTATATCAGATATTTTCTACCATTCATTGCTTAATATATGCATATAACTTGTTATGGATAATAAATAATATTTTAAGATATGTCTTGTGATAGAACATGTGATCTGCTTGAGTGTTTGAAACCCACCTTGTGGGAAGGGCCTGGGGTGAAGTGGTAAGAGCCAAAAGAGCCCACTTGCTACCTCTGTCCAATCCCACAAGATGGCAAGTGTCTTTAGGGGGTTGAGACATTGATGGGGAAAGAAGGTACAAGCCGCCAAGGGAGAGGGCTGTGGTATACACCCTCTTAGGCTTGGTATGGAAATGGCTTCAAGCGGACCCATCATGTCCTTCTCCCAAAATCCTAATATGTTGCATTGTTGATAATCTATGGATGTGATGTAATTGTCTAACTCTAATAAGCATATATATATTTGCACATATTGTTCATGTAGTGATTGTAGGATTCCAATCCAGGATTGCATCATTAAAGAAATATTTATTTGGTAAGATGAACCCCTAACCCTAATTCGTTGCAATTTGTGATTTGTGGGAAAAATCTAGGGCAAATCAGGAGAGGGACATTACATTTACCTTTTTTCAGAATGGATCCATAAGTTTCAAAGGAAGAGCATTATGCTGAAATGGTGATATCTACAAGTTCCACAAGCTTTTACTGAGTCTGTGTGAAGTCCATGTTTGGATATCAATGATTTGGCAACAACTCCTCCTTGACGATCTTGCCATTTATCCATGTGCACAAGATTTTTGTAGTGGTTTGTGATTTAGTAGAAGATCAGGAGCTTCTTCTTGAGTTTGGACCCTAGTTTTGGGTAGTGCTTATCTTTGTATTAAGTTGTGGTTTCCTGAGTCTAATCACTCAGTGAAACCTTTTTCTCATGGTCACTAGGAGACAAGGATTGGTACTGGTGTGAGAGACTAGAACAGCTAAACAGTATTCCATTTTAATAAAAATTGGAGACAGATGCTTGGAAACGACAAAAATAAAAATAAAAAATTTATATATATAATTTAAATTTAAAAAATAATAATCATACAAGGGATATGCAACTATAAAGTATGTAAAATACTAAAATACTTATAAGAATTTTTAAACTAACATTTTAAAGTATTGAAATAGATGTCAACAAAACCAAAGATTAATTAAATTGATATTTGAAAATCACCCTCATCATATAAAAGATTATTTCAAACCATGTTGGCGTTTAAATTTGCACCTCTGGAATGCGTATTTGAAACGGACAGCTATGCACAGATAAACTGCTCTTCAAATTAGGAGGGGAAGCTCCCTCTTGCTGATGGTGTTGAAAGAAATTAAACTAAGAACTAAGTTGCCTATCTTTTTGATCAGCTTAGAGCACAAGGTTTATTAAACACAAACGCCGCAGCTGAGATTTTCTGTTTTAAGAACTTCAACTACGAGTAACTTAAACTAAAGACGTTTCTAACTTCTCAAGTAATAAGCATAGCAAGAGAAACTAGAAATGAACAAGGTTGATTTCTAACAAAATACTTCAATAAACTCTTTCTCAACAAACATCTACACACTTCAATGTAAGTTGAAATCAAGATCATAAAAGTAGAACACAAATAACGGAAATCTAAGATGTTATATCAAGGCAAAGGAGGCTCATGATTTTATTACTCAAACTTCTGGAACAAAACTTACTTCTAACATGCCTGGAACAAGAAATTGCAGCTAAAGAGGCTTGCAATCTTGTTCTTACACAATACGAACAGCAATTACAATAACTTCTTGTTGGCTAAAGAGGCTCAACAATTGGCTATCATAAAACAATTGAACAACACTTGAGTAACAAATAGAAGGCACAATAGGCTCAGTGTTTTGTTATCACTAGCATGGTTCTAACACAAAGTGAACTGACACTGAATAACAGCTTGCTGGCTAAAAGAGACTCAGCAATTTGCTATCACAATAACCGTTAAAGAAAACTAATGAGCAAAAGCTCTTATTTATAGGCAAGCAGAGGAGTAGGGAACCCTAAAATCTCCTTGCTTTCACAATCTAGGGCTTGCTCAGCAAGCAAGCTTTATTTCTAAATCTAGAAAGAAGATAACGTCTAACACCTAAGAAAGCAGAAAAAGCAGGAAACGCCAACTATTACATTTATCTTCTTTCTCTTCTCAAAGAATGGATAAGAATTATTCCAAGAATAGAAAGAAAGCGGGAAGAAAGCTTCTAGAAGAAAGTTGCTTTAAAGCTCAATCACATCCGCTAAAAAGCAAGAAATTGTGTCTTGGTTCGGTGCATCTATGCCCTCAATAGCAAAACATCGCTTTTCTATAATATCTTCAGCATCTACAACAGATCTCGGGAAATCTTCGACCTCATTGGCCGCTTTTTTCAAATCTTGCTAACATCATGGAAGTGTGACTTGGCAGAGTCTTATGTTTTTCTTTCATTCACTTCAGTACAATCTTCTTGTTGTATTTTTCCTTATGCATCTCCCATATCATCTCACATTCGCCCTTTGAGATAGTGACACTTTCAGGCCATGGGGGAATGGAAAAACACTTCTCGATCATATCAAGCTTCAGACTGCAAATCAATCTGCCATCAACTGACTGGATCTCCCTTATAGCCGGGTTGTAATGCTTGATGCAAGCAATTACAAACTTGTTGATGTGTTTTTCGTGACCGCACCAACACAGAATAAAGTCGCCAATGGCTACCCTACTCTCTCTTGATCAAAGTATTCCGCATGCTAAGATTGCAAGAAAATTCATGCGTTCAACTCCAAGGTTCTTTCAGTGCGAATAGGCTCAGTTGGCTCGATGTGATTTGCTGGTATTTCAAAAATGCTGACAAATTGTCTGTAATTTCATACTTACTAAAAATAGTAAGTTCCTCAGAATCTGATGAAAACTTGCTGGGAGCATACTGACAACAATGTTAAACTCTGTTTTCAATTTATTCACCTCGTTGAATTCAAATTGGCGCGAAGGAATCAAACCCTAATTTTAAAGACTCGGCCAAAAACCCAATTTACGATCAAAGGTGGGCACATCCCGGAAAGATAGACAGAACGAGAGAGAGAGACAACAGCAAAAACAAACCAACACCAAACCAAAAGCAAAGCCAAAATTAGGGGGGTCCCCATTTGCAATGGGGCGATGTGTGAAAAACGTCACAACAGAACTCAAGACTCTGAACTGATATAGGAATAGACAATGCTACGAGGAGTCCAGAGTGTCCCAGGTTTCTGATTGAGGTGTTTCCTGCGCTCTCCAAAGTGTGTAAATCAAACACCGGCTTGATATGATGCAAGTTTGTCTCAGCGGTTTTGATGTAATCATGATAAAGAGTTGATCCAGTCTTGAAAACATTGGGAGTGTACTCCATTTCGGAAGACTTGAAGAATGACTATAAACTCGCCTAGGTTTAGACAAGTTTTGAGCGACTTTTATTTTTAGAATGCTGATTTTCTTGCTCCAACGGACAAATTTTTTGAAAATTTTTTTGAGATATGGGTTTTGCTCAGAATTTTTGAGCGACTTTTATTTTTAGAATGCTGATTTTCTTGCTCCAACGGACAAATTTTTTGAAAATTTTTTTGAGATATGGGTTTTGCTCAGAATTTCGTTGCAAGACAACCCAGATCATCAATTTTCGAAATTTTTGAATTTTGCCTAAAAAAGCAGCAAACCCTAATTTCTTCAATTTTTCACGAAAAAAACTGGCACCTGGGTTTCGTTCATAATATGATTAGAAATGAACCTAGTTGATTAGATTTACAAAATACTGATGGCTGATCGAAAAAGCAGCTAACCCTAGGATTTGAAATTTTCTTGAAAAAAGCTGTGATATGGGTTTTCACTTTTCTTCAGAAGAGTCTGGAGACAAACTAAGTTGTTGAGTGTCTCGGTCCCATAGGCTGTTTAGTCTCGTGGACGTCATTAAAATCTTTCATTCATTCATTCATTCAGAAGACTAATTTGAGAGGACCCAGCTGATTGAAAACTGAATGCACTGAGGATTTCACTGACATGCAAATAAAAAGAAGCTGCTGCAACTTGATGAAGTTCTTAAAAATTTATTCAAATGAATGAGGTGAAAAGACCCAGATGGCTGAAAATTTGAAACTCTTGGCCTTCTTCTTGAAAATTTTGATCTTCTGGATGAAAAAGTTTGAAAAAGCAAAGCCTTATGCTTGCTGGTCTGAAAAATTTGATGAATAACCAGCAAACTTGAGTTCTTGAATCATAAAAATTCTTCAAACTTGTTGCTCCAACTTTCTCCTTTGAATGCTACCTGCGAAAATGATGAATTTTACATTGAAATGATGAATTAAATAGACATTAGGGTTTGAATTAGGTTTGCTTTCTTTTGCAACTTGATGAAGTTCTTGAAAATTTCTTCAGAAGAATAAAGTGAAAAGACCCAGATGGCAGAAAATTTGAAAAACTTGGCCTTCTCCGTGAAAAACTTGATCTTCTAGATGAAAAAGCATGAAAAAACAAGGGTTTATGTTGCTGGTCTGAAAAATTTGATGAATAACCAGCAAACTGAGCTCTTGAATCTTGAAAAATTTCTTCAAACTTGCTGCTCCAACTTTCTTCTTTGAATGCTACCTGCAAAAATAATAAAAATTACATGAAAGAAAGGTGTTAAATAGACAAAGGGTTTTGAAATAGGTTTGCTTTCTTTTGCTTTTATTTTCAAAACCCTAAAAATCTCAGCTCATTGAACTTGGACGCCTTCTTCCTCTTTGCAATTTTGAAACTTTGAAAACTTTGCAAAGTTCTCTAAGGCATGAGAAGTTGGGCGCCCTTCTTGACTAGCGGCGCCCACTTCAAGCAGTGTTAATCATTTTTTGGTATTTTCAACTTTTCACCATTTTGACCCCCTACTTCGCCTTCGATTTCTGGCTTGCAAACTAATCTGACGAGTGAGCTGAAGGATTCATCGCGGAGCTTTACTGATTCTGAGAAGATTGTTCTGGAGGCACCTCTGACTAAAAACTTCATTTCGACCTTCGAATTCATGGGAGCCTTTCTTCTCCAAGGGCGCCCATTTTGTCCAAAGCCATTTTCTTGATCTTCAATTTCTTCATTAACTCTTCTTCCACAGACGATCTTGTCGAATCTGGTGATCCAGGCATCGGATTGACTGATGATTATGCTTGTTGCGAAGTTGAGGAAATATTAAGAGGGGTCTTCTAGGAGAGACTTTATTAAACAGTGAGTTTTAAACCTTCAAAAGCTTGGGCACCCATCTTGGCTGGGGGCACTCAAGTTCACCATAGTAGAATATTTTTCACTTTCTGCTACTTGCTTCTGAATCTTAGTTTTTAGCTCTCATCAAACCCTCTGTTCAGCTTCTCGTATCTGGTGACTGCAACCTCCAATTGACGTGCTGAATATCTCGTTGGAGCGCTGGATCAACTATGAAGAGATCATGTTAGAGCCACATCTACAAATTCCTCTGTTTTACCCCTTGAAATCTTGGGCGCCTCTTCTCACCTGGGGCGCCCAAACCTTCCAGACTTGGCCATTTTTGTCCAACTTTCATCTTTCAAGTTTGAAACTTTCATTCTGTACGTTCCTCTTTGATCTGAATCTACTGGAGATTGGGCAGTCGAATGCTTTGATGGAGACAGGCGTTGCGGAGCTGGCTGAATACTGAAGAGATTGAGCATATTCTCAAACCCTCATTGCTGAGTTAGGTGCTCCAAAAAGCTAGATGCCCTTCTTCACCTGGGGCGCCCAAAGTTCTCAGACTTAGTCAAATTTTAATATTTTTCATCCTGACTTCAGTTTGGATCCTCCTTGTTCAGCTCTAAATTCCGAGCGACTGGATGATCTGTTGACTACACGGTCGGACTCGCTGCGGAGCTGGAAGAGAACTGAGCAACTTTGGTTGGAGTCTCAAATCCTAATTTCATCATTTAATGCCCTAAAAAGATGGGCACCTAGGCGCCCAAGTCAACCAGTGTTAGAAAATTTTCACAATTTTCACCTTCTCCTTCGTCCTTCGTGCTTGCTCACCGACTCGCCTTCTGTTGAATGCTTTGAATGTTGAATCTAACGCCTAGCAGCTAACTGACCTCCATTGATGACCTCGGAGCTCCTGATATGCTTCTGAAAAAGCAGAATAGACCCACTAGGGCAAAACTAATTATTTTGAGATTCTGACTGCACGAGCCTGATATGGACGTATTTTGAGCCAATCAAAATCAGTTTGGACCCTAACAGACCAACTTTCTATTTTTAGAAAGTTTTTCCAATATCCGTTTCTAAAGAAACCCAAAAAAAGTTACTATTTTTAGAAAATTTCTAAAAAAGTTACTATTTTTAGAAAATTTCTAAAAAAAGTTACTATTTTTAGAAAATTTCTAAAAATAGCAGTTTTCCTCTAAAAAGTAGGGATGAAAAACTGAGATCCGGGTTTTGTAGATTAAGCTTCTCTGGCAGACCCAGATCGTCAGATTTTGAAAATTTTGCTTTAACCCTCATGCAAGACATGCACACCCAAATTTTGACCTTTTTAACTGATTTAACAAGACTTTTACTCATTTCTTCAAAATGTCTAAGTGTAACAAAAATTTTAATTTTGGGGTACAACAAACCATAATCACCAAGGGATGGTAGACAAAGATTGGGAGGGGAATGCCATTATTTTATGAACAAAGTACATCAATCCTCAAAGATGACTATATTTTCAATCAATTGATAAAACTTCAACACATGAACACATCTTAAACCTTGTTATTGTTTCTCTTTGAACCAGTGTTCCACAAGGATGTCACCCCCCAAAAACCCTATGTTTCCAAGACGAGGATGTCTCTGGGATGCGGGGACTTGGGGGAAACATCCCCCACTATCCTACCACCACTGCCCAAGTCTCCAAGATGTCTCCAAGACGCCACCTAGTTTGGGGACTCTGAGACGTCGTCGAGACAATCAGGAGACTTCGAGGAGTCTCCCAACCATCCCAAAGACTTCTAGGCGTTGCAAAAGATAAGCAATAAAATCATGAAAATGGAATTTTCCATGAAGGTTGTGAGGTTTTGAAGGCCTTAATTTGCGCTGCCCCTTGACCCTGTTGGGGGCTCTACCCCCAAACCCCCACAAAGGGCACTGCCCCTTGACCCCAAATCTCCAGCCACTATTGTTAATGTTCATTGCAATCATTGCCATGTTTTTAATGTTTATTAGTTTAAACTTTACTTGGTATGCCAAAGTTTCCAATTACTATATGTATTTGCACCATCCTCCCGCCACCTCGCCGCCCCTACATCGTTGCCCCCCCTGCCCCTGCCATCCCCAAACTTAGGCCCTTGGTCCGCCCCATCCTCGAAACCCATCCCCCTATCCTCCCGCTTCCCTATCAAGAAACTTCGTGGAACGATGCTTTGAACTATTACCTCTTTGGTACTTGATAAGAAAAAATTCTGCTATTAAAAAATTGTAAATTTTAATGAAAAAAAAAAATTACATATCTATTAGTGTATTTTTTGAGGTCTTTTAGCTTTTGTCAAAGAGATATCAGCACTTTAGGAAAAGCAATTGTAATTTATGTGATATATCCAAGAAAACTTTATAGGATTTTCCTTAATTTTCAAGAAATGCTTATAGAAGATATATAGAGATGCAAAGAAACTTCATATGAAGTCTCCTAATGTTTAGAGGCATTCCCATATGGGTCTCTGATATGTGGATGCATTTCCAATACAATGGACAAGTACCAATCGGTCAAGGTTCAAATATCTTGGTAAGTATGTCTTTTTTGTATTGTCATTGTAGATTAAGCTTCCTAAACTCCCCTTGTAATATTGGCATTCCTCCAATTTATCAACTGTTGGAAATGCCTTGGGTAAGCTCATTTCCATTTCTCTTAGAACAACTTCTCATTTCCATCCCACTTTTGTTTGGCTACATTTAGAATTGGATGCCTTAGAGAATTTGTCTAAGGAGATCAAACTATAAGTTGGACATTGTGTTTGGAAGCAATCTTTGGATTTTGTGAATTTAATTTTTAGATGTAAATCTTGCTTTGGTTTGGGTCATGTTGTAGAGTAGTCTTGTCCACAACCCAAAAAGCATTTTGGGCCTACCTCATGGTAGAAAGATACAAAAACTCGACACTTGATTTTTTTGGCTTACCATTTTACCCACATTGGAGCCTCTCCTCCTCCTAGGCCCTAGTCTTTCAAATAGGTATGGGATGTCTCTTTCGTCATCATTCCAATTTCTAGCTACCCATTGAGGATTCACCCATTACTTGTGCTCCTCAAGTGGTAACCATGCTTTGGCTCCCTTGGAGGTGAGTTCCTCTCCATCCCTTCTAGTCTCAGCTTTTGATAGAGCAAAAGTCAAATCTTTTGGTCCTTGGAACTGCACATTGGTTTTTTGGCTTTGGACTCATGAACCCCAATCTCTCCCAAGAAGGCCTTTGCCAAGCAGAAGTTTTCTTCTCTTATGTTTCTTTGCTCCCACAAGGTGGGTAGATCTAGTTTCCAATATGTGAGCTAGCTCCACTCTATTTTTATAGTCTAGTTTCCTTTGTATTGTTCTAGTTTTTCAACTATTTGGATTTGCTATTATTTTGTATGGATTCTAATTTTCTCTCAATGACGACCCTTATAGATTTCTCAATTTGAAAAGTTGAAAAAATTCCATTGATTCCATAACATTAATCAATCAAATAAATCAAAGCAAATGCATAGGTCGGAGGTACATTGAGCAACAAGCTCAAATATTGAAGTCACTATCTGATAATATGTCAAATAGTGCTTGACATCAATAGAATTGTTGAATTCAACTACCTCAACAATAAGACCCAAATTGAGTGCACATACTAGTCCTCATCAATTTATGTCAATTCCTCAAGCTCTATATTCCACCATGCTACTAGACTCTCCTTTCACTACAATATTTTGGGATCAATGAGATGCAAGTCACCATGTGCAATAACAAGCTTCTATGCTCTCCTAAAGGTAAGTTTCCTCTATCAAAGCGGACAAAGCTATATGTTGAACAATTCCTCTCAACAACAAAGGAGCAAAAAACCTACAAAATGAGGAAAATGACAAGTGGACATAACAATCCTAAAGGCCCATATAGTCACCACCTTTCCTATGCTAAAGTGACCTATCTAGAAACCTTTCCTATGCTAAAGTGACCCTATCTATCTATATTGGACTCTTATAGCCATCAAGTTCTATAAATCCTTTCCTTATCATGAAGGCCTTAATGAGGCCCTTCTTCTCCTCGTCATTATTTATAGGGACAACTCTATCTGACTTCTTCATGCACTATTTTGGATTTGCTGCATATGCAGCCATGTACTCAACTTCTTCCACCTCTACTAAATAATGGGATGAACATGGAATTCTGAAGTGGAGTCTCTCTTATCAATGTAGACCAACATCTAGCTAAGCATGCTATCAGTGAGATTGTAGATCTCCATAAGGTTAAGACAATCAAAATGCCCATATCTAGTGAATGTGAAACTTGGGGCTACAAAACATATGATGTATTCCACATCTAACTAAAACACATTACAAACCAACGTACTCCACCCTCTTCCCCTTCTCTAACTTGGACTCCCCTCGTGTAATACGCCCTTGTGTCATGATCGTAAGTTGCAAGGGCTCCTACAATGCAAGCATCCTCTACAACAGAATGAAATATTAAGTAAATTGGATCTCAGCTAGCTTGAGCAATTTCTTCTTCAAAATGGATCAAAACAATGTCAAGGAGTGTAGTATTTGCAAATGAACATCTACATCTCCCTCGCACCCACGACAACCTTCTTGGCCCACTCAATTTTGTTGATGTCTTTTAATGTATTGCTCATCAATGCACACAAAGGGTGAATGTGCCTATACTACAATTTCAAGACCAACCTCCTAAATGCCATCTCTCGAGATCTTGACCTAACATTTTGCATCCTTGTGTTTTCTTAAGAAAAATCAATTGCACTAAGAATTTAAGTCACACCCTTACATAAAACTATAATATTGATGGGTGGAAAATGTCTAATATCCATACACCCATCCATGATGATATTACAACCATGAGAGACCCATGTGGTCTTCATCTCTTCCATCAACGCATTCACCTTTGAATAATGTCTATCCAAGATGGTGGTGTGAAATGTCATCCCCTCATGAAGCACATAATAAGTACCTACTTTGGCTGCATTAGCCTTAGCTTTCTTGAAATAAGGAGAGTAAACATGGAATGGAGTGCCATTGGAAAAGAAAAAATTTCGAAGGGCATCGTTTGCCTTATTTAAATCCCATGAATTAAACATGACCATAACTAGAATAGATGCAAGATGCACATCCTTTCTTTTCCCCTTGCGCTCCACTCCACTAACCTCAAAAAAACGGAACTGAAGGAAGCGTGGAGCTAGAAACCAAACTAGAAGTCCTAGAGTAAGGGGTTGGTGCAATTGCAGATGAAGTAAATCTCCTCAAAATAACATAATAAATTTGAGCCTCTAATCTAGTGTGAGTTCCTCACAAACCCCAATCAATTTGCCAATGATATGAAGAAAATGTGCATTGATCCTTGCAATGCTACCATGCCAGGTAAGAAAGCAAATATTACACTTCCAAAGACAATCTCCCCTAAATTAGTTTCTTTGTTTCTATTAACAATGGTATCGACTTGTTGTAAAGCATTTAATTAAATTAGTATAGGTCGCATAAGGGTGTGTACTAAGTATATAGTTGAGCACTGTTGTGACCTTTTCACACATCGCCCCATTCAAAATGGGGACCCCTAATTTTTGCTCGATTCTGGTCTTTTGGCTTGGGTTTTTGTCTCTCTCTCTCTCTCTCTCCGTCCCTTTTCTATCTGCCTTTCCGGGGATTTCTCTGCCGTTGAGCTTAAAGCGTGAAATTTTGGCCAAGTCTAAAAATTAGGGTTTCCATCCTTTTTGGTCAATCTGAGGTCGAACGAGGTGAATAAATTGAAATCTGAGGCTAACATTGGTGTTAGTATGTTTCCAGCAGGTTTTCATTGAAATTTCATCAAATTCCGGGTACTTACTATTTTTAGTAAGTGTGCAATTACGGGCAATCTTTCAATTCCAACAGTCACACCGCATTCAGAAAACATCAAGTTGCTCATGTGCAAAGTTTAAGCTGAAACAGACAACTTTCTATTTTTAGCAGTCTAGCTTCCGGGGCAAATTTCAGGGCTTAGATGCTGAGTTTTTCTTTGCATGTCTGCATATTCCTTCTGGGTTTTTCGAGACCTTCGCGATGATATAACATGCAAGGCGAGACAACAACTTTCAGAGTTCAGTCTTCCGAGGCTATTTTTAGGGTTTGCATGTCAAGGTTTTCTTTGCATGTCTGCATATTCTTTGTGGGATTTTCGAGAGCTTCGCGATTATATGACATGCAAACGGAGATAACCACTCATTTGGGAACTTACTATTTTTAGCAGGTACATCCCGGCAGCCGCTTCCCAGCACTTCAGAATCACGAACTGATCGCAATGCAACAGAAACGAGGACAAATGGAGGTCATTTGATATGCATGCAGAGCAAATTAAGGTTTCCAGCTTAAGGACCCAAAAAGAGGCATAAAAAGTCAGAATTTTCGAAAACCGGTGTGAACCACCGCGATCAGCATCCTTCAAGCTATCTACTGGTAAAATTTGAAGACAAACAAAGAACTTACTATTTATAGTAAGTCATTCTGGAAACTGGCTAAAAATAGCGAATCAATTGCATGCGCCAATGTCAACAGGCAGGTCACGTGGTGAGGAGCGCATCATTCGAATTTCAAATCAAATGGAGTTGTGGAGTTATCAGAAACAAGCAGTTACCATTTATAGCAAATCACCTCCAAAAATATGCTAAAAATAGCAGGCCAACTAAAAATAGCAGTGTCAACAGGGTAACAAGGTCGTGAGGATGCAGTGTTTGAAATTTCAAATCATTTTGAGCTTCAGAGATGCAAGAATTGAAGGACTTACTATAAATAGCAATCATGGAGACCCTAGCAGAAGGTTAGAAAAATGTCTAAGTCTGAGTTTCATCCTCCACCCTAGGCCAAATGCGCCTACTTCAGCTGGAGAGCAAGCCAAGCATGGAAATATTCCAAGTGTTCATCCACCTCCAGGGGTAAAATGAGCCCTCAAGGGATGAATAAGTTTGAAAAAGTTTCTAAGTCATTGTCAAATCTTCCTGCCACCTCCAAATGCGCCCAGCAAGTATTCAAGGTGTTTGAAAAAGTTTCTAACATGTTTCGTCCTTCAGCCATGCCAAAATGCGCCCACATGCAAGCTAGTAGCATTCAAAAATTTTCTAAGTATGAAATTCATCCTCCTAGAGGCATCAAATGCGCCCATATTAAGAGGAAGTCAAAGGAGTCAAAGATGTTAATCCTCCACACATGCTAAAATGCGCCCTCAAGGAAAAGCTGGTGAAAGTTCAAAATTTTTCTAAGTATGAAGTTTATCCTCCTCCTATGGCAAAATGCGCCCAAGTTCACAAGAGAAGTCAACAAGTCAAAACACGTTGGGAGTTTCATCCTCCTCCTATAGCAAAATGCGCCCAAATGTGGCCATGTCAAGACAAAAATAAAGAAGTTGAAGAGTCATCCTTCTCATATGCTAAAATGCGCCCATGACTCAAAGCAAGTTTGAAAAATTCAAAGTCAAAATTTTCATCCTTCATGAGGAGTAAAATGCGCCCAGCCATGCTAAGAAGAGGACAAAAGGATTGACTTTCTTCTCTCTCCTTTGAATGCGCCCATGCAAGAAGAGAAACCAAGGCGTGGTGAAGTTGTTATCCACCTTGAAGTGGGATATGGGCCAAGTACAAGATGATAATTGCTAAGGCGTGGGAAAGTGAAGTATGCTAGGCGTGGTTAAGTTAAATTTTCCCCTTCAAGTGAGAAGTGCGCCTAGACTTGAAAATTGATATTGCTAAGTGGTGGAGATAATATGCTTGGCGTTGAAATTTAAAGTGTCCTCTTCAAACATAAAATACGCCTAAGGTCATGGAGATGAATATGCTAGGCGTTGATTTAAAACTGTTCTCCATGACATACAAGTGTGATCAAGGCATTAAAATTTTCCAAGTGAATTAATTTTCTCACCACAGGAAGATGATTGAAGATGAAATAAAAAAATTTCTAAGGCAAATTTTCAAAATGCTAAGTGATTTAAAATTTTCTAAGGCACAAAATGTCCTTCCTTAGGAAAAATGCCTAAGTCTAATGAGGTGGTGGAATTTTCTTGAGACACAAGCGAGATTGCCGGTGGAGAAGTCAAATGATGCCAGCTGCACAGGGTCAACGAAAATATTTCCAAGTCAGAGCAACAAGAAATGTTCACAGGTGTTGAAGAGCAAGAATAAATTTGCTAAAAGTTATTTTTCCAAGGTGGAAAATTCAGAAAATTAAATGAACCCGTTCGTTGTGCACCCATGAGTTCGACGCGTTCTTAAGGAAATTTTCTTCTGGGTATTGAAGATTATCGATGAGGAGTTGATTTTAAAGTCTTCCATAGTTCGCCGAAGCCTTCAGGATGGAGAATTTGATCGGCACTTGAAACAATGAATTTTCCTAAGGGAAATTTTAAAAAAAATTCTAAGGCAGGGAATAAGTGTGTTGGCTGGCGAATTTGCTCGAATTCTTCGTGAAAACAATTTTCTCGAGCCAGAGTTCAATAAAATCAAAATCGTCAATGACCCAGCTAATGAAATGAATTTCTCAAAGATGATACGCCCTTGAGGAAGATGGGTTGGAAATTTGGCTAAGGCATGAAGAATCATGAAGAAGGCAAAAGTTGGCTAGTGAAGGCGATGAATGCTTGGAAGTCTGAACGTGAAAATCCTGGTAAGTAAGTTGAGTTTATATTATGAAGTGTTCTGATGCTCTTCTCCTTGCTTGTTTTGCAGGAGAAACATCGAGACCAAACGATGATGACTTAAGTGATGAAGCAAATAATCCAAGATGGCATTTCAATTTCGAAGGAAGAAAAGTTGCGAAAAATGGCTAAGTGTTGAGACCTAGTATAACTCAAGTGCCAAAGAGGAAGTTGAAGAACGTCAAGAAGAAGATCGAGAACAGTGTGAACGCGTCTACAAGTTGGAATCTTCTAGAAGAACCATTAATTGCTCATTTATTGCCCCACTCTCCATT